>CM037833.1:22071737-22364237 GCA_021234535.1 Stichopus chloronotus | reverse complement strand
GAAATAGTCATGCATGCATCTATAGGGTCTCTGTTCAGCTTTCTCCCCAAAACTTCTTGGTTTGGGAATTCGCTAGCTACGTATTCACCTCATACAACCTCTGCATTACTGGTAACGTATTGACCGTGGTCAATACTGCAATGCATGGGTAAATATGAGGTGAGGGAGTACGCGCTGTGAATTGGTGTTTTTTTTTAAGGTGTCATAAGGGATAGAGTAAGATCTAAGTCTCTTACGTTGAATGAAGAAAGATACATTATTCAAGAACAATTCTTCATGGTCTTGCAATAAAATCTTCAAATTCTTAATTAAATTTTTTCTTTTAATTGATCCGTCCATGGAAATAAAATGTCCCGTATGTATGGACTGTCTAAATCACCGACAGCCTGCACGATCTGTGATGGCTCGTCACCAATGAGACACACGACTCTAGATTACAACACCATTGATTCCACACACTAAGACATCAAATTAGCACCTGTAACACCACTGGTTCTATCCCGAGACACCACATTATCCTATGACACCACTGGCTTAAATCAGACAGACAGCAGACTGGCCTGTAACACCATTGATTAGAATCATATACTGAGACACCGCAATAACCTATAGCATTGGTTAGATCATATTGAGACTCAAGACTAGCCTACAACACCACTGGTTCCATCATAATGAGACACCACACTAGCCTACACCATTGGTTCCATCATACTGAAACACCACACTATACCATTGATACCATCATATTGAGACACCAAACCAGCCTCCAATACCATTGGCTCCATCACACACTGAGACACCACACCAGCCTACAATACTACTGGTTCCATCACACTGAGACACCACACTAGCCTACAATACCATTGGTTCCGTCACATTGAGATGCCACACTAGCCTACAATACCACTGGCTCTATCACATTGAGACACCGCACCAGCCTACAATACCATTCGCTCCATCACACAGAGACACTACACCAGCCTACAATACCATTGGCTCCATCACATTGAGACAACAAACTAGCCTTCACCATGTTACCATCACAACTCAGCAGAGGTTCATTTAATGATGATGTACGTTGGCATTAAGATTTACGCACGTTGTACACCACTGCCAGTCAAATGACATCACCAAAAATAATCAGCTACATGCCCTCTTTAGGAAATAGTTAACATCCACCAAAGAAAAATACAATGCCAGTGAGCCCTCGAGCAATAATTCACCACCTCTCTACCTGAAGTGATGAACAGGTCCTGTCAGAAGCTCCTGATGCCACCTCATTCCACCGGTGGAATCAAGTTAGGTATTTCAGAGTACCTATAAATCAGAGACCATGGGCTTTGAACATGACAAATCCTTTACATTCAAGGTAATAGACAACTTGAGCAGGAATTAGAGAAACAGACAACCTACGACAACATGATTTTTCTTCTCCCTCCCTTTCCATCCCTTAGAGTCGGGGCAACTTGCTATGAAGCAATACAACAACTGACTGATTGATTGATTAATCAATCAAACACAAACACCATTGTTAATAATTCTTTCAGCACCTCTGACTTGCCTGTTACATTTTATGTGACTCTGCTGTATACCTATTAAGTTATGAGCAGACTGCCCAGCACTGAACATGAATGTACCTATATTTCTTATTACTGTACCTTGGTAATGGTACAGTTTTCCATTTTCCTCAAGAATGATTTGCCTTGTTGCCCTTTTTATACTCCCCAAAACTTACTGGTTTGGGAATTCGCTAGCGACGCACTGTACACACCTCATATAACCTATGTATTTCCAAATAGACGACGGTCAATACGGAAATGCATAGGTTATATGAGGTGAGGGAGTATGCGCTGTAAATTGTGACTTTCCGCGAGTTTCTACAAAATGCATATATATTCTGGAACTCCATCAGTTTGCTACATCTATGGATTGATCGAATGGATCGATTCCACGTAGGCCTACACTGCGACAGCACCCGATAACCAACTGTGATATATCTGGGCTTCGCAACTCAGTGCCAATCAATTTTGTAATTTGCAGGATTCAATTCACAAACAGAACATTCGGTTCCACCATCGTGAGGTTCATAACATACACCTAGGGACTGACTTTGCAATTACGGGTAAACATCCTTCAAATCCACATATGAAACAATGTAACGCCTCCATTTCCGCCCCGTGCGTTTCCCGCGGTCCACACTTCCAGCAACGAAATTGTGATTTTCCACACCCACTGAGAAAGGGCGGAATGGCACATCAGTTCAGAGGAAAACAAACTCTCATAAAGCTACTTGCATTCAAACTTTGAGACTTAGTTGCAAGCTTGAATTTTCTTCAGAAAATTCTTGTTTGGTATGAGTTAGCTGTGGGTCGAATCTGCCTTTTTCCATCAGTAAATAGATGGACGTGTGTGGGTGTGTTGTCATGTTTGCAAAGGGGGGGTCTTCATGACACAGGTGACTGAAAGACAGAAAGATCATTGCAAGAACAAATTACAAATATGTTCTGAGATGGGCAAATTAAAGATGGTGACCAGACAGATGTACAAACACATTGCCAGAATCTGGGTCTCATAATGCATCCGTATGTTTACCTTACATGCAAAGGAACACTCTGAATAATTCTGTAATACGCTTGGACATTGAGAGTGGGCCATACTGAAAACAGGAAGGCACCATTAACAACACCAGATCAACAGGCTTTATCTGAGTGCCATTCGCTGAGATACAGATATCTAACACAAGGAATAGGATGACCAGTCTCGCCAACTCTGAAAGCCCCACACAGAGCGGCTCCAGGAACCCCAGTGCTACCATAGAAGCAAAGGCTGTCATTTGATCCTGCACTCCTATCCCATTGGGCAGAGGCAGCAGTCACGTGACCAGTGTTCGTGCTATGGTGGAGGATTGTGTGAATCCCGCATTTGTCTCCCGAATCCCACACAAAGATGAATCTTACGCTGGAAAATCCGGCACACTTCTCCACGGCTGAGGTTGTAGTTACACTTATAAATACAGACATTAAATTGCAATAGAATCTTTACCAAAGGACAAATTGTTGATACATACTAATAACGAAAGCACTACTGATGCAGTTAGTTAAAGACACAGTAGTAAATGAAAAGCATGCATTCTTCGTAGTACTGAATGGCAGATTACTACGACACACGAATGACCTTTGACCTCAACTGTTCCTAGTCAAATCTGCCACCTTACCTTGTGGCCTTTGGAAAGAGTCATCAAGATCATTCACTGGCTAATTTGACAGACAGATGATCCAAAGGTACCTTACACCAGAAGTAAAGGGTAATGCCAGATGTGAGGCGTAACATCAGAGGCAACCGGTGATGCCAGCATAGCACCAGAGGTAAGGAGTATGCCAAATGTAAGGGACACTAATGGAGATACGCAGTAATGCCAAAGGTAAGGGGTAATGCCAGAGTAATGACAGGATGACGACAGAGGTAAACGGTAATGACAGAGCTACAGCATCAGGGCAACGCTAGGGGGAGAGGGTCAAAGTCTTTCTCTTCTTCACCAGTCATGCATTAAATGCACTAAGGCTTCTACATGACTGTCTGTTAAAAATTCCAAAGTTTGGCAGGATAGACGGGAGTGCAGTCCTTGTTGAGACCAGTGAAAAGAAGATAACGTCTCCTCCCACACTTTGTGGCAGACAACAACGACATTTTCCCAAGATGATGTCAAGTGGTACGAGGAGGAGGGAGAGAGGAAAATGGAGGGGGGGGGGAGAGTGAGGAAAGATGAAGAGAGCCTATATGTGGGCATTCATGTTAGCAAGATACTTCAGGCTAAATCTTGGTTGAGATCTTTTAAGAGAGCGAGGGATCAAAGCCACCATTATAGCTTTAAACTGCTCTCAGTTCAAATCTACTGTACATGCTTACCGTAGCTACAGCGACCACTGAAAAAATTGCATGCCATTCAAAAGACAGCTACAACCCCCTGACAAACAGGTGTGATGGCGTTGTTGCAAGCTGAGGACAGGCTTGCATTAATTAAATCTTCCTTTTTCTAGCCGAAACATCACCAGGAAGTGTCTCTCCTGGTTTGATTCATGGTGGACTGTTATTTACCATTTCTCCCCGGCAGCAAAACCAAAGTACTGAAAAAATTGGATATGAAAGTGTCATCCAACAACACATTTACTGCCATGTCGTGAATATTTCCTGGTAGTTTCCTGTACGCTGTGGATAATCATTTTTTTTTCTCTATCATTTCATGCGTTTGTTCTACTTGTTGTACATGCCACACAGCCACTCTACAATAATACTTTGCTTCCTGAACAGAGAAGTCCTTGGAACGGAAACCGTGGCAACGTTAGCATGGTCCCCCCCCCCCCCGAAACTAGCGGAGTGTCCTGACAGCTAACATTCAATGGCGACACAGAGCTCGTGGTGCAACGAGGAATCAGTCACGGCAGTTTCAGTTCACCTGGATGCACTACCAGGAAGTGTTTACGATAAATCCAGGTGACAGAAATCAATTTTGAAATCAAGTAAAGTTTTAGGCTGCAGAAAGTTTTTTAAAGCCCCTGAAAATTCAATTAATTGACAGAGGTCGATGAGATGTAATACCAATTAGAAGCTTGGGTAACTCCCTTTCTGAGAGAAAATTAAAACTGAAACTTGTAAGCAAACAAAAATTTTTAAAAAAAGGGAGCTGAATCACATTAATTCTAATCGACAGACTTGGGCAGTACGAAGGGAAACGAGGGCGACATGTTAAATTGGAGAAAAAGAATTTATCGACTACGAGAAAGTTTTGGCAAAGAAGGGTGAAGTGCAGCATGGCTATCGGAGTGATATTGGAAGCCAAAAGTCTATCCACACAACAGCTGAACTGTAGTCTGTGTGATGCCTCGATCTTCCAAGCCTGAATACCCTTCATCTCACAACATCCCTATTCCAGTATATCTCTCCAAATACCGTTCTTGACAACACCTCCCTCAAATCATTTCTCTTCCAAACACCCCTATCCCCAACACCCCTATCCCCAACATCCCAACTCTAACACCCCATCCAAACACCCCTACTCCAACACCCCTATCACAACACCACTCCAACACCCCTATCCCCAACACCCCTATCCCTAACAAGGTTCTCCCAACACCGCTCTTCTAACACCATCTCCCAACACACCTCTCCCTACACCCTTCCCGATACCCTCTACCAGCACATTATCCAAGCACCCCCTCTCAATACCCTCTCTCAATACCTTCTACCACCACCACTCCCAATATCCCCTCCCAATACCCTCTTCCAACACCTCTCCCAACATCCCTTTCAATACCCTCTCCTAACACCTCTCTCTCCAAACACCCCTTCCAATACCCACTCCCCATACCCTTTGTCCCACACACCTTTTCCAGCACCCCTTTTCTGGCTACATACTTTAGCCCATACCTTCTTTTTCTCTGTTGATTACTTCTCATTCACTGACAATTTGAGGTCCAAAACCAAAATTTTTTCCATATGCACAAATTCCTTTTCTAGCCAAAACCTCTTGAAGACCAACACAACCAACCTCACCCCCACCCCTCTTTATTTGACATCATTGTTAAATGCAGATACTGAAGAGCAGTGAACGATCAGTGTCGACAGAATGACAAACATTCATTGATTACTCCAACCATAAGACTCCCCCCCCCCCCCCCCCCGCATCTCTCTTTAAGCTATCAAGGATATTAACACAGCTTAACACAGATAGCTCGGAGATCAGAATGATATAACCTAATTAGATTAATTGCACTATAAATAACAGACGCCTACATTAGTTTGAATCTCTTCGTCCCTCTGATTCAGAAACTGTTCACTATACAGCAGCATGGAATCTGAAAGTGTATTTATCGAAAACACTTTGCTTGCCAAATTCTTTAACGAGTTACTTTTTTCCCCCTTGAAAGAATTCATCCATACCGTGAACAGTTCCACGCATGTACTGAGCCCTGAAAGGAAAGCAACGCTATGAGCCGGTTATACTTCGCATACAAAACGAGCTGTTCATAACATGCTACTCAGCAGCAGTGCAGCAGCACAGATGAAAAATACTGCTGATTCTTTTGCGAGCAGAGAGAATTCTCTTTGGCACGCAGAGCTTTCAGCATCACCGTTGTGTCCTCTGAGGGGCGAGCTCGTAGCCATGGCGATGTCGATTCTTTCGAGCACAATTGATGATGTCATGCAGTCATTTCAACATCACGTGGAAGAATGAGGGAAACAGTGAAGAGAAAAAGAAAAAAAGAATGAAATAAAATAAAAAAGGAGATACCTCAAAGACTTAAACAAGACTGTCCTAGTCAATAGTCTAACTGATCAAGCAAGCAACATGCAACTTTTTTTGAAATATTTTTTCCCCTTTTTTTTTCCCTTTTCCTTTCATTGATTGAATTAATTTTAAATGTTTCATACATGGCACTCCTCGTATCAGAGAGTTTAAAACATGCTGAATCTCAGGTATCGGTAATCTAGCACTGACACGGTGTTTGCTGTCTGACATGAGGTACGTGGCACCTGGCAGGTTGTTGGTTTCTCAATCCAAGCCCAGGCGTCCGAGTCCCCCGACAACGAGAGATTGTCGAGAGCAGGAGAACGGTTTCCCAAACTATGTGCACTTGAACGAGCACTCCATGTAACTCTGACAGGTTTATCATGAGAATAACCATTCAGTAGAGCATACCGGGTGCTTGACTCACCAATGAAGAAGCTTAGCAGCGGTCTTGGCATCCGAGATGTCTCAAGTTTCTACCAGTGGACCGGACTCTGTGCTTAGGTTAATATTCTTCGGACAAACATACTCATATCCATGAAGGATTATAAACCAAAATGCAAATTTATGTCTAGGAAGGTTTTTGACGAAAAAAATCAACTTTAGTACTAATTAAGTTACACATTGCACAAAAGGTGCATCCATGGTACAATAAGCAATAATTTCAGGATTAGTAATAAATTAACTGCACTGATGCCATAATGTTAGGGAAAATGGCACCAATGCTAAAAAGGAAAAACACCCTGTCTACAATTGTTGTCCGTTTGAGAACCGGGATTATGGTAAGGAACTCGCCTGGTTTAGAAATGTGACCAACCTGTCTTCAATCGATAATTGGGACAAGTACCTGTCTCATTACCATGCTGATGATGACCAGTAACCTTCCTCACCACTGCAGTAATACTGCCCTCAGTCACCTCTCATAGCACCTCCTACTCCTTACTAGGAGAATTGAACTTGCAGGCACGTACATCGAAGCCCATTGGGACTGTGGAGATGTGCGCTGCATCTCTGATTGCAGATCAGCCCTGTAACACGTACGGCTTAGGCTACGAGCTACAGTGAGACCGATAAACTGTAACAAAAGTAGGCCTGACCTAGATGGTATAACGGCAGGCAGGCACAGCCATGTATACATGGCTCCACAACTCCCACGAAACACTACTACAATGGAAGAAAACTGACACATGCCAAGTAATGCCTGCATTTATATTAACCTACAAACTCGTTTAAAACTGTAGCAGAAGTAATGCTAAGCCTAATATACTCCACCAGCAACGATTCTGTCCGTATGACAGTATAACGGAACTATTTGTAGGCAGAAATCCAGACGAAAATGATAAAAAAGAAAACACAACGGGTTGAGTAAATCCAAGAATCGCAGCTATGGGCTGCGATTAACTACCAGGTACAATGGTGGCTGGAGTAAAGGACTTAAGTGATGGGATAAAATAACTTCATCATTTTTCCACTCTCCCCCCCAACAATGACTTTATTGTGGATGACTCCTATCTGATGAAACAGCTACACATTGAGGGTGGTGCAGAGAGCGACAGTTGCCTAACTGCAGCTGTTCCTGCTTGAAGAAAAAAGCGAGGGACAAAAACATGTGAATCACGTAGAAGTGACCTCAGTCGAACAAGGTCGATCTACGGCACAAAGGGTGCAGTGTGGGAACAACTTATTCGGGGTTCGTATCTAGCTTTTTTAAACAATGAGTAAGTACCAGCAAAGGGCACGTAGATGTCTACGATGTGAATGACTATGAATTGGTGATTCCTTTCTAAGCTTGACGTCATGGATTTAAACTGAAAAGATGGACATTAGACAATTTCCGCAGCCTGTTGAATATTCATATATTGACATTTTCTGGCCATACGACACTGGTTTTTCACTAGGAGGGGGACTAGGGGCTGTGCATTCACAGGTCTACTCTACTAGACTACTAGACAATGGCAGGCACATGAAATGAAGAACAACACAAAGAAAAGTGATAGCACTAGTATGAATATACATGAATATTGATTAGCTTGGCATCTTCATGTCATGTGAATATGATGATTCCTCCTCTGAATAAGTACACACACTTTAAATTACATTTACTGCCTGGCTTGTTCACACTGAACTATTTATCAAAGTACAGAATGTATTTGATACACATGACAAAACAGAAATAGAGAAAAATGACTTTAAATATACTGCCATACTCTGCTTCACTTTGAAGACTAGTTGATATTAAGATGTTCCTTAACCAATCACACAGCACTCCAATACCTTAACCTGACCACAGACAAAATAAGGTGGAGTGATTAAGAAACACTTGATTGAAACATGATATATGTTCACCAGAAGAGATTTAATGGTTCTAGCTGTCCATACTTGGAAGCACTAGGAGAAATCCTTTCACTCATCCACTAATTTGTACAATAGCTCCTCATTCTGGGGTGTTTAGTTTGATGGGCATACGTCTAGGCCTTGCCTACATGCTTAAGCAAGAGAACGTACAGAAGTCAAGAATTACAGAAATCTATATCTTGAAAGTTTTTTTTGTTTTTCTTTTTTTCTTCTGATTA
The DNA here is from genome assembly GCA_021234535.1 of Stichopus chloronotus. NCBI lineage: Eukaryota > Metazoa > Echinodermata > Holothuroidea > Aspidochirotida > Stichopodidae > Stichopus > Stichopus chloronotus. The sequence continues at coordinate 22,355,378 of CM037833.1, read as the reverse complement.
CCAGTATCTGTAATTTTTGACATTAAAGGAACAGTCAAGAAAATATAAACCTGCAAAGTTCACAATAATATGATACAACATGGCAACAACTCTCATTCTGCACAGAGCATTTGTCCATAGCTACGGACTGTTTGAAACAGCCAAAATTTGTCAATAGGCTGTCCGATCCTACGTCACGTAGAAGTCGCACGGACACGGGAGCAAGCAAAGCCACCGTACAACTTTAACGTCATCATGCTGAGATTATGAATTATTCGTGAGGCGGTCTCCGACCCCACTTATCGTAAAATGCATTACAACGTCAACACTTTTGTGGATCAAGCTGGAGTCACTTTCACGGTGAGAACGTCTTGTATGATTGTTATTGAATAGCCTCCATTTGTGGCAGGTGTTAGGAGATGGTTTGGACTATTCTTGTGAATGCATTCCTCTTTAAATAATACCCAGGTCACAAAAGACACATCATTTCACTTCCATGCAGCTTGACCAAACTTGCACGGCAGCGGCATCGATTACCTGTTTTCGTGCACCGACTGGTAGTGATGCCGCACACTGCACACTGAAGCTATGCATGACACGACAAACTCCACTGCAATCGTTAGAATGCTGATCTTAATATCATCATCCCAAACCATCAACTAATTAAAAAACCACAAGAAAAGAAAACAAAGACAGATCCTGTGGTAATCGGCCTGCGCGATGTGTTACCTAAATTACCGAATGAGTTAATTAGGGTCAACATGCCATACATCTTAACCTAACAGTTTTAATTAAAAGACACTCTCAGAGACGATACCATGATCTGCTCTTATAGCAAGCGGTATCTGACAAAATTGTCTCTCTGTGTGTATGTGTGTGTGTTTGCCTGTGGTTAATGATATATATACTTCAAACGTTACAGACACGCAAGCATGTAAACCACACATCGCGTGCGCTCTCACTTCCACGATTCCAGCAGTCTGTAAGCCGTTTCAGCTTAATTGAGAAATGCTCGTCCTGGCATCCGAGCCCAAAGAGCAATAGAGAGAGAGAGAAAAGGGGAAAAAAAAAAACGCTCAAAATTAAACGCATTAACTCACCGAGGAAAACAAACAAGGAATCCCATCGTCGGAGGCAGGCGATTTCCCGAAATGAAATTTTCGGGCGAGATAAGCGACAGGTCGTGGTAATTTTTTTTTTCCCCCCCTTGTTTTTTAGGTAACACAGCTCTGAGAAACTAATGAGCTCTCTCTCTATATCTGCAAGCCACCAGCGAGAGATCTGGGAAGGAATTAGAATCCCTTCGAGTGTCATGCACTGCAGTTCTGCATGATCACTGGTTGCAGTTGAGCTCGCTGCAGCCATGGCTAGTCAATAAGGCTGGCTGGCTGCCTGCTGCTGGCCGAGTGCAGCCATTGTTTGGTTAATGAATGCCGGACTCTCTCGAAAAGTGGAAGACTTTAATTGGCCGGGATCCTCCAGGTTTCAAAGATTAGTGACGGACAACGGTGTAGACAGAGAAGGAAAACCGTGGGAGATTGTTTCTGCGTCCTCCTTTTTTACGTCGAAGTTTCTAGCCAGGTGGATTGAAAGAGCAGCTGATAGGAATCGATGTTAGGGGCTTCTCTCTGTCTGCTTAGATGCTCATAACGGATGCGCATGAACGGATTGAAGAGAAGACAAAAGTTTGACACCACGGCATTAATTTTACTTTTTCAAAGGAAAAGGGAAACATCATGCAAGTTTTTGACTCTCAGAAGATACTGACAAAACCTGCTTCTCTGTTCGCTACTCTTCACGTCAAACGATGAAGTGCTTCACCCAACTAATGACCAAATATTTAACAGTTTCTTCTTCACCTTGCCAGAAGCGTGTTCCTAGGTGAATGACTGGGCAAGTCTCCCCTTTACGGAGAAAATTCCCCTGGGCACTTTCCAACAGACAAATCTCACCCGGACAACTTCCCAATTCAGACCATTCCCCCCCCCCCGACACTTCAAACGCATCCTAAACTTTACCCTAACCCTCTCCCTATAAAAGGAATTACTCAGGGAGAAGTTGTACGAGGGGAAATTTTCTGGGATGAGAACTGTCCCTGGGGGATCGTCCAAGGGGAACTGCCTGGGGAAATTGCCTGGGGAAATTGCCTGGGTTGGAATGGCTTGTGTGGGTTGTAGCCCAAGAGCTGCACACGATCCTGTTCTCTCCTACATAAATGGTGCTTTCACAGAATAGGCCAGAGTTGATATTCAAAATATTCTTGTAAAATCAATATTACTAAAAAACAACAGGTCAACAATTCTCACACTAGTTTCTCAAGGGTTACTCTATATGTATGTCTTAAAAACCACACAAATTTTTTTATTCTGTAGGCTGACCACGTTGGCATAATATAGAAGGAGCAAAGTGACAAGAGTGAACAAAGTCACTGTGCAACTTTTACGTCATCATGATGTGATTATGAATTATTCATGAGGCTGTCTTGAACATATGGTATTTATTACAAAATCTGTTACAATTCCCACTGTTTCTATGAACCAAGTGGGTGCTGTTTTTCTGGGAAGATGCCTTGTGAGAGCATTCCTCATAAGTCGTGACAGGAGTATGGGGAACGTGTGGGCCGCTCTTTTAAACGGAGTAGCAGCAGGTGGTCGTTAGACTTAAATAGATACATACTGACGCTACCGAATCATATTTAATGGAGGAACCATGAACATTTAATAATTATTAGAAACTGAGTACTGACAAACTGACAAAGTATTGGCGATTAAGCAATCAACCAATTGCATCAGTTGAAGGAAACCAAATTAAATTTATGCCCAATTTTCAAGAGTTAAACATTTATTACAAAGAGTTGAAATTGATATATCAAGCTATGCATTTACACCATTGCTGACAAATATTGTCTGCTTCTCTAATGATTCCCCTCAGTTTCACTTCTACATTGTTTTTGAGATGGATCTATTTTCTGATTTACAGTTTATGACTTTGCCATGTGCTCTTTCCAAATTCAGCTTCATCCATTTCTTTTTTCTTTTTTTGTTCCGAACATACAGGTAGAAAGGGAGATAAATAGATTTCTATATTTAGCCCATGAAACCACAAAAAAGCAGTCAACTTTCTCTGTAATTTTAAAACGCCAACACCTTATGTTCAGAGAGTGTTTACTTGCCCGTGCATGTGATTTTTCAGATTCGATCAGCCACAGCTTGGCTTTTGAGAGAATTAGCTTCTTACAGTGAAAACTTCCCATGTAACAAACAGTATTTGATATATCATGCAGTCAGTAGAAAGTTCTCAAACTCTATCTATGGAACATTCTCAGCAGCAGTCAACCCAATCATTGGAGGAGACAACTGCAGGCTTTACGGATGCTTGGAATGGAGACGTGCAAATCTCCTTCTTTACATCCTCTAAGAGAGATTTTTTTCCAATGCATCCTTCTCACTAAACACAATTTATGAGACCACATTGCTCATGTGGTGACCAAAGAACTCCCACCTCTCATTCATCATCTTTTTCAGAGAATTGACTCGGCAGGACGAGGTCGCATACTTTTTACTCCACCGGGGTTCCTCTGCTTCAGGATGCACAGAGAGACTCGTGAGAGCACTCGAATCGGGATCTAGCCCTTTGGCCAGCCGAAGGAGCGAATACAGATTTGGGCGACGCTTGCCGCCGCAGCACGTCACACACGTGTGCCAGCTCTGCCGTCGGGTACCGGTTTCTCCTTCCTGTGACAAAGAGATCCCACATTAGGTATGCAGCCGGCGTAAGAAATTGATTTAATCTCTGCTGCTAACAGCTACATGCAGCGGTGACATTTGCGAGGGCAGGGAGATTCTTCTTTTTTTTTTCTCTCTCAGATCACAGTGTTAGAATTAAACGAGAGTGAACGATAAACAGAAAGAATTGAAGAGAATCACTGCACATTAGTAGATTGATTTGTTGTTTCCGTAGTTTATCGGTGACTCAAAATGAGCTTAGTTATAAATATTTTAGCAAAAGATCTTGACACATTCTGCAAGACCAAGGGCTGACAGATATCACCACGGGCAACGCCGTGCATCGTCGTCGACTGTGTGTGTGCTGAAGCAGAATGAGATCAAAACAAACTGGATGCTGACTGGGTGCTATTTCCAAGTTTGGGGGTGGGGGGTGGTTTTTTTTTACTGTCTAGTTTTTCTCCTTTGTATCCTTTGGTATGGGCAATTTTTGTGGGGTCTAAACCATGCAAGAGCAATTTGTAATGTATTAATCGGGGACTAAGTGATGGATGGAGAGAATCTTTGAGATGTAACAACCAGGGGGGGAGGGGGAATCATGAACTTCAGGTAAGTCATGATACTCCCAAAGTGCCAGTGTAACACTGCAGCTCACTCACCAATGTGAAGGGATTCAGAGGGGAACAAGGTCAAGGTACTTTTTCAAGACGTGCAATAGTAATCAGCCTGCAAACCGCAGCCGTCGGAAGCCACATTTTGATGCACTCATGTACAATGACGACAATGTCACTAACTACCGTAACATTGTTTTGTTTAACACTGCGAATGCTTCTTTGTTAAAATACAAGGTTTCTGCGCTTTCAAGGGAGTCAATTTTAACAATATTTTTTTCATGAGACGTTCTAATAAATAATTTCCAAACTTTTCAACTAGAACAGGAAATGGCAAAATAACACAAGGTGGAAAGACTAAATTTTGAAGTTACGAGTTGAGTACATACAATTTCACATCATGAATGAGAAGAGGTACTTTGTGGAACTTGCCACAGTTGACTTTTTTTCTAAGAATTCACACAATTTCCATGAAGTTTAAAACTTTTCCAGGCTTTGAAATAACATTCCAAATTTTCATGCTTTTTCCGAGTTTTGCATGTACGCTGGAAACCTGTGAATAACTATTTTTTTGGACACAGGATACAAAAGGCAGGGAAACCAGATACAAACCATTGCTTTACCTTTTCAAGAGCCACCCAAACGGTGCCTGTCTCATTGATGAGAAAGTACACGTATGTTACCATCCAAAAATGAACGAATCTTTGCATTTGAAAATCTTCCCTTTAATGCTACTGCTGTAGCTGAATCGTTCCCTTTAATTGAGTTCTCTCAGGTTGCACTCTAAATATATTGCTTGTACATCTTTACACCTGGCTTGCCAGTGTTCCCGTCCACCCTCTCCGACAAACAATTTTTGGTTACCTCAACGTAAAAGCCACAAAACTTTCATACCTGATTTGGTCGTTACCCAACGACTCACTCACCTGTCTCATCACAGAGACTGCGCTCCCAACTGCCTTGAAAAGAGAATGGCAGTGGTAAAAATTACCAATACCCTTTCCATGGCAGATAGGGGGAGCACTTGTTGTGTTGATACAGGTAAGTGAGGAGTGAAGTTAATCTAAAACTTTTTTCTTTTTTGATTAGAATTTAGAAGATGATCACACAAGGCCAGCAAAATTGTAGATATTGATGAATCATTTTCTTGACTTACTGTCATCAGTTTATCACGTTATGATTCATGGTTGCTATCGGTGGTTCTTACTACTGCACTAAGTACAAAAGGCTGGCATTTTTCAGATAATAAGCTTGAATGCTGAACAAATGTACAGTGGTGTCTTGTTGCACGTGATGAAATTTAAGGGCAGAATTAAAACTGCTATATGTCACAGTGGTGTGGTGGTGTTGTCAAGTCAATGGCTTGCGATATCACGTTCCCAAAATCTCGTAGATCTATGACAAAGATTGTTTTTAATGACACAGACAGTTTACAGGTTACCGAGTACCGTTGTTGCGACATTGCAACGTTGGCAGCCGATATCGTTGTGAGACTTTGCTCCTCATATCATGTTTGAAGTGACCCAAACGATACCCACCTGCACACCGAAGAGAAGAAAAAAAATCCATGTTTCTCAGAAACAGATTTGCATCGTCACCTACCACTATTGTAGTAAAACAAGATATCTTATGGTTGAATTAAACTTTAATGAACGAATTCGATTCAACTAATAATAAAGTATCGTGTCAGAAGGTTAAACTTAGGCTGTCCACACGACGACATGCACAATCCGTAGTTTTATGCGTATAGGTGTCCCTTGGTTCCAACTTAATACCCCAACGCTATTGTTATTATCGTTTGGCAATCGAAGGGAAAGTGCTCACGATGTTGATTTATTATGGAAATTCCGCACTGCTACCAAGGAATAATTCTCCAATGATACACACCGCCTACATATAATGAAAATATAATGTCACTGTTGCCACACGGTGTTTGGACGACCAGTTTCACAGAGGAGAAGGCAGCCATGCAGGCTGCTTTGTTAACTGCTACAGGTCCAATAAAGATAATCATGGAATCTATCCTACACATGGCATGTCATAGTAGTTAAGAGGCAAATTCTACAGCAATGAAAAAGAAATCCATACATCCATGAGCACCTCCAGCAAACAAAACTACTGAGGGGAAACCACAAACTTAGTTAAATGGAACCACGGTGACCTCCATGGATACACTTGTATTAACATGCATGATGTTACATGAAGGGGCCATGTTCTTAAATGTTCAAATTAAGGCAGTTACAGTTTGAACATCCTGTGCATACAGAGTTTTTCTGTGGTGGTTTAGCTATTCAAACAATCAGCTTCTCTTTTTTTTCTCTTTTCTTTTTTCTTTACAGTCTGTTGTGGGGGATTTTCTTTGTTCATTGAGGTATTATATGGTCTGTGGCTTGGCATGCTCTTGTAGTAGTAGTAGTAGGAGTAGCCCAAGGATTAAAACCTGTCAGGATGGGCAGAGGAGGTGCACAGCACCCTTGATAGGATTGGCATCGGTCCATTGAGCAAACCCATTGAAACACACACTAAGACTTGCCCCTCATCTTCAAACAAATGCGTGGTCCTTTCAGGGAAATGTTTGCACATCAGCAGCCAATGAAGAGAGAGGCGTAACAAGGAGATCAAAGGGGAAAATGCCAGCGTTGTTTGCTGAGCCCAAGAGGACGTCTTCAATGCAGTGACAAGGGGGGACAACCACACAGAGAAGGAGGATTATAACTCAGATGATACAGTAGGTTGAATGGAAGAAGAGGTTATACCCGTAAAAAGAAAGGGCTCAACAAGAAAACAGAACTGCAGTACTGCTACTGGTGATAATGATGACCTTATAATGGGTTTAAAGGGAACAAACCGTCATCAATTCATCCCTACTATATTTTGGAAAAAAAATAAATAAAAATCATCAAAATCTTGTAATCCTCTTCTCATTTCTCTTATATATGTATGTGTGTGTTTTCCTTGCTGTTGACTTATATCAGCACAGCATGAGCAGGGCGTTAGACTGCAAAATAAAACAATGAAGCCAATGAAACAACAAATATGATAAGGACATAATGAAAAGAGCCTTTGATGACTTGGCATCTAGATGGGAGTATATATATACTAATTCAGTTTGTGGTGACTGCATTTTACCTTTCAGAGATGCAATGTAACTAGACAATGACAATCCCCAAAACTCCTTGGCTTGGGAATTCGCTAGTGACGTACTCACCTCATGTGACCTATATGCATTACCACATTGACCATGGTCTAGCATCTGGCAATTTTGTGTGTGTGCGTGTGTGTATACATCTGGTCACCACCCTTCCATTACTGCCGGCCTTTTATGGTCTGACAGCGAAAGTTCCAAGCTGCTTTTGCATCTACGCTAATCTTCCTTGGTTTTCCAAGTTTTCAATGGCCACTTTTGAAAACATGGCCCAGTAAAGGCCATACAAACGAACACACAGTAGGAGGGTGCCAATAGCTTGATTCAGGCATGGAAGTACTGTAGTACTGTACCTTCTAAGTAGTGTGTCCATGCTCAATCAATGTACTGTAACCTAGGCCAGTGACAATAAGAGCAGTACTACTGTGTGAAGGCCATAAAACCTATGTACAGTGACTGTTGCACAAACAGTAGCTCACTGCTTGCTCAAGCACAATATGCTACTTCATTGTCAGATTTAAAAAGGTTTCAAGATAAAAAAAAATATTCGAAGGGTGAAACTAGGGTCCCACCTGGCAAATCAAAAGGGTGTGTATGTATCTAGGACATATCTGTGTGTGCGTTTCCATGCATAGCACCCTTCTGTGACAAGAGATATATCCCAAAAGCTCATTGTCCATGAGCTGGTCACTATGACAAACAATACAGTGGGCCACTGCAATTCCTGGGAGGTGCTGCATACATGAAACGAATGTACGGTATACTCATGACTGAAAAAAACAATTACCATACTGGTTTAAGGGCAAAGGAGAGCCAGTACACCACAAAATGCCATGAGGATACCAGTCAACAAAAAAAAACAAAACAAAAAGAACCTATCCTAACCACTGGGGCAACCAGGAACAAAATCCAAGTAAAAATTGGTGTTAAAAGACGGCAATTACGTACTTAAAGAGAGCGTTAACTAAAACTGAATCAACAAGACAAATGCATCCAACCTAGTGGAATGATGAACAGCTATACATATACTTTTTAAAGACTGCTGGTGACAACCGTTCAAAAGAGAGGATTCCAAGAGGAGGAGTAACACAGGGCCTCATGTCAGTAATTTGAGACATGTGCCATTGGCACTTTTACCCTTTCATCAAATTCGACCTTTTCATCGAATCCATCGAAAGGCAGAAAGAGTGGTCCACAGGTCCTTTTGGACCCTGTCATCCTTGACAGACTGAATAGCAATGCAAATGTCCAGTGAAGCAAAAGCCAAGTCAATATATTGGTTGGATTTTCATCTTTTTGAAGATAAATTTGAGTGTCATTATTCGTACAAAGAGATGATTTTGAGATGATATAACACTTAAAGGTGAATGTCTAAATGATGATTTTGAAAGCTAAGAGTAGGGTGGTGTGGGACATTATCTTTCACTGTCATTTCATTTGGGAGAGACAAATCTGATACCTGCAGATATTGTCTTTTCGCTAAAAATCCAATCGATGTTGATGGAAAAAAACAACATCCAATGTTTGTAAAACTGCCAAAACTTCATGAATACTGAGTATCATAAAATGCAGTCCACAAAGACTGGCACAACAAAAGATGAACATTGCTGAGGAAGTTGTGCAACGGAGAAGCAAACAAAGCAGTCCGAAAAAATCTAGCCGTAATTTTCGATGCCGATTGCATGTGGATCACAGTGATGTGGGTACAGAAATGTAATGGGGAATGAGCTGATGAGGTGGGACAACGATTGCCTGTTTTGGGGGGTTTTTTTGCAACTTATTTATCAACAATAGCTTAAAATGTAGTGTTTATTTGAACACCCACTCACATGACAGACAACTCTTCCTACTTAACGACCACTTCCAAGCACTGTTTACACCTAACAGGTTGAATGCCCCTACTGACAAAAATAGGTGCAAAGGAAGGAATAGGGTACAAAAAAAAAAAAATTACTCAAGAGAGGAATTAAAACGTTTGCAGTCACACACTTGCAAGGCGGCGTCGGCAGCCAACGGAGACGGCTGGGGCATCGTGTCGACGTAGTATTTTGAGCAGCGCCATAAACATACAGGCCTACACACAACATTTGGATTCATTCTTGTGTCAGCTGCTTGTCCCTGGATGGTCGCCAGCTAAACTGTGAGGTGAATTAACAATAGCTCCAAGATCCTTCCTGACAGGCTTCCGTCTGGACAATCCATTACCGAGATAGAGTGAGATCTGAGATTGGCAGGAATTACAGACTACTACATGTAAGGTGAACACACATACACACACACATCAAACCCATAACAGAACACCTGTTAATACCAATAAACACATACAGTGAGTGTGCACACATATCAGACACAACATGAACTGCAGCTTGTGTTTGGAAGGATACAAATACAATATTCGGTGGATCAACATCCAGGAACTGCCTTTTCAAACTGACCTAGAAAACAATTAAATGGTGCTAAGTGCGTCTTGCAGTGCTCAAAATAGGTGTACAGTACACCCCTTTCTTTTCACGTGGGGGGGGTAAAATGGTGCACACACACAGGCTTAAAGCAAGCTGATCAACCTCCCCTTTGTCATTGCATGTAGGCTACATACCAAGTTTATAACAAGTAGGCCACATGCTAAATTTGTTATGTGCAGGCTACATATAAAGTGCATACAATGTAGGCTACATACTGAGTCCATCACATGGAGGCTACATATTAAGTTCATCACATATAGGCTACAGTACAGGCTAAGTTTGTCACATGATGGCTACAAACTAAGTCCGCCACATGTAGGCTACAGTACATGCTAAGTTTGTCACATGTAGGCTACACACTGAGTGCGTTACATGTAGGCTACACACTAAGTTTGTCGTATGGACCATGCACATCCAGGAAGAAATATTCCAAATGTTTGACCATACAGGCTTTAAACTGTTTCACTAAGGCTCCTGGCCCAGGCAGTCTAGATATACTGAGAAAGAAGTTAATATTCCGTCAGGTCCTACCTACTTGTGTTCTACATTTACAACCAGATGTCACAATGGGTAATGCTTCAGCGGCTGTGTAGGAATGACACCATGTTAGGTTGGACAAAAGTTTCAGGAAGTTACCACACCGGAGTGCACAAGTCATTTATGCACCATACTCAATATGAGCGATGAAGACTCCAACTGATACATACATAGCCATGGAGAAAATCAAGCTACAGCAAAGCGATGTACTGTCAACACAACTTACACACAGCTTCCTAAGACACCATGGGCAATAGCTCTCCTCTGTTTTTCTCCTGACACCCCCCTAATAATCTCTCCTGCCCCCATCTATAGCCTGTGTGTATACATACAGACAGATTTCTCTCTGCTAAAATAAATTTATCACTGGCACTTTCATAATTTTTAAGCCTCTTAGGACTTTTACACATGTACCTGAATGTGTCAAACAATCCAACTGATAAAATACTTGAAATAGAACAATTCAGCAGATGCTTCGCCAAAATGCTTTCTGACCCTATTTCTTGCCCCCCCCCCAATAAAAAGTCCAACTATTGGAATGTGTTGAGAAAATCCCTAGATACATTAAGATACCTAGGTTAGTTGAATGGTGATGAAAGAAGTGGGGAGAAGAGCAGGGTGTGGAGTGTGGGGAATTACAATAAAACAGGCATTCAAAAACACACACAGTACAGAATTATACTTGCACAAACTTCACAGTCAGTCAATCTGTCTGTCAGTCAGTCAGTCAGTCAGTGTGGGACATTAAGGACAAAAAAACTCAAAGGCTGGTTCGGAAACGTGTCACTTTGGTCAGGCAGGGTAAGTTTATGTCTACGATGTGAATGTTGGGTTACATACCCATGGACAGAACTAGTGTAGTGTGAATGTAATGAAAAGTAATTTCATAAACAGAAAGCCAGAAGGCTTTGTAATTCCTTGCATACGGTTATATTATATTCAACAAAGGTAAATAACCCACATGACACATATGAAATCAACAACAATTATTGTTCTTGGAAACACCATATTAAAAACCTTTGACCCAAAATAACCTCACACCTTTTCTAAAAACATAAACATGTAAAAATTGTTAAAATCACCTATTCAACATTGGCAATACACAAACTAAGTATGAAATCCCTCACAACTGACCTTCTCGATTATGACTACTGAATTCTAACTACTGAATGTGAACGATAGACACGCGCAAAGTATGAGATCACTCACAGTTTGTATGTTTGCTTTACATGATTTTGACCCTTTAACCTCCGGGACTCCAAATGACCTTTGACCTCCACCAAAATCAGTAGGTGTCATTTACTCAATATGGGCAATCTGCATGCTAAATATAAGATGCCCTCACTGTTATGCTTCTCAACATATAGTGTTTATAAGGTTTTCTAAATTTCACCTCTGCTGACCTCAAATGACCTTTGACCCCACCAAAAACAGCAGGGATCACCTACCCAGTGTGGCTAATCCACACATCAGTATGTGACTTCAGTCGACATTATCCTTCTGCAGGTAATGTGTTTACGAGGTTTTAACAGTTTGACCTCTGGTGAAATCAATGACCTTTGACTTCCTCCAAAAACAAGAGAAGTCTTCTACTCCGTATCACCGACCTACACACCAAGCACGAGATCAATCATTGTTACCCTTCTTGAGATATCGTGCTTATGAGCAGCTTCAAGTACACATACACGCACACATCACCAACACATAGATTCTTTGCCTGCCTTTGGCAAGAAATCAATAAGCAGTAAAACATGAGAAAAATAGCTACTTAGCAGTTTGGCAATCTAAGTCATTATACCAAAATAGATCTAAAATCAAAGCAATTTAGACATATAAGCAGATAAATATTATTCCAATGACTCTGCTAATTAATCCTGACCAGCTATGATGGACACCGTGTTCACTGTGTCGATTGCCTCTAATTGGCTTATATTTATTCCAGGTTGTATAATTTTGCTTGATCTTGACAAATTTTGATCACCTCTCTTTTTTCTCAACTTTCCACTTCTCCTTTCCACCCTTTTTCACCTGCTTCTCCCTCTTTTCCACCGCCTCTGCATACACCTTTAATCCGATATTTCCTCTCCTCTCCCCCCCCCCCCACCCTTTCACTGATTGTACCTTTCATCAATCTGAGAACCTTTCCCTTCATCTTTTCCTTAAACATACCCCAGCTTTTATCCACTTTTCTTCTCCCTTCTCTCTCCTACATATCACTTTTTTATCAAAGGTCTCATTCCTATCCCTTCCCTGTATATCATCCCTTCCACATCCTCTCCCCCCTTCCCAACACACATCTTTACCAATTATTTCTTCCCCCTTCCTGCCACCCCTTACATATACTCATGGACTATTTCTTCTCCTTCCCATCCCTTCCTGGCATATCCCTTTTTCATCTTTCATTTCTTTTTCTCATCCCATCCTACATATATCCCTTTCAGACATCCCCATCTCTACTAATCCTTTTTACCCATGTGCCAACTTTTCTCTACCCACTGCTTCTCTTCACATCCAAGCTTTCACCAACTATTTTTTTTTCTCCACCCACCCCTTCTCTACAGTCCCTAGCCCTACACCATCTTTCGATTCTTGCATTTGTGCCTTCACACTATTACAGACTACTGGCTCAGAATGAACCCAGCAACCCCCCCCCCCCCCTCTTCCACGTCAGAACATGACCCACATTGAGCTGTAATTCCACATTCCATAAGGATAAGACAAGTACTGTTGAAATATCATGATCTGTTTGTGTTTTCATAAGTGATATCTCGTCATATATACTGTGTAATATATATTGTGCAAATTTAACCAATCCAATTCAATACCTATACATAGTGTGGCACTGTTATCTTAAGTACCTGCTCACTGTAACCACAGCTTGAAATAAAATACAATCTGTGGTGGCTTCCTTCACATCGCAAGAAGTTATTCTAGCGTCGTGGCCGAGCAATCTCCACGGTCGTCCAGGCATCGTCGATGCTCCTCAAATTTGTATGAGTGCACACATCCAGTGCTGTGTATGTGTATCGTCATGGAACTAGTACATGCTACATGTGATAATGATGATAATGATGATGATGTACCACACACTAAGTGAGAAGTGCAATGAAAACAAGACTTCTACTGTGCCTACACACAATAAACACAGCATACACACACACACAGTGTACCTGCAACATCGGTATGTACTGGCATTAGTGGCATTAGTAGCAACTTGTGTGGCTACACTAGCTGAGTGCCTCATATATAGCAATGTAAACATTCACCCACCTGTACTGTGTACTATGTGTAAGCCAATATGTGCCAGAGAAAAAAAAAGGTGGGTACATGATGTACAACACATCGATGAACGTTTGTCAGTGATCTTCCAATTGCTTAACAGTAAAGTGAATGAATACTGTCCTGGGTGGTTGAGTGATATTAGTTGCCAAAGTGTGTGAGAAATGAACAACTAACCATACAAAGGGTGCATACCAAAAATACGCAATGAAACAGCAAGCATGTTTAATAGGTAACAGCAATTTCCATGGGCCAGTGCAGACGAGGGAGACAGGAGGTATAACGATAGGTATCATTGCATACATCGCTGCTGTTATACAGCACTGTACCATGAGAGAAGTTGATTCAATGAACTTATATCCAACAGAAGATGTTAAATTTATCTTCACAGAACTTTCAACATATTTACCCAGGGCTGAATGTCACGAATCACAGTTCACTTTAAAATACAAACTGAACCTGAATGAATGTGGGGGAGGAAGGCACCAACGAGTTTGTGGGTTTTAACATAAAACTCTGGTTGCCATGACGATTCTTGGGAATATTGTCTGGCATGCTGCTGCTTCAGTGTACCTGTAGACATTTGCATGTCATAGACCACTGACAGCACTACAGACCTCCATTGGCACAGTTAATTGTAACACTGTACACATGTGATAAGTTAGGAGATCAAAATAATCGGAGGTCTGTCGGTTACCTCTGCCAAATGTCAAACATAACCGGGCTCCGTGTCACTGACCCTTCTTCCTATCAGTCTCTTATTTTATGTTTATATTGTCCTTTTCCCACCTAAATGTACAGACAGTTTTCAATACCCCAGCCAGACATAAACGTTTTCTTTCGTTAATTAGTGAAAGAGACGTGAACTGGATCGGATCCTTCTTTTTAAGGGATACTATGACATCACTCCTTTCATCCCCCTCTTCTCCACCCCCCCCCCCCCTCCTCCCTTTAGTCGTCCTTTCCTGCTGTTCTCATGTATGTAAAGCCAAAATCATCACAATTAAGGAATGAGGAATTATTCCTTCCAGGCAGACGGAGATTGATTTTGCAGTCCATGACTTTCTACCTTTGGTACTTGAACATGAGGAGGGGCCCACCTTTCAACAGCTCTCTCCAATTTCACAGATCACATTTTTTTCCGGCTACTCAACCCTAAATTATGACACTATACACTAGCATCAAGCAATTATTTCATAATAATTTCAAACATCACTATGTAAATGCCTGTTCATTGAAGAAAACTACAAAGCTATACAAGAACAAAGCCTTGAACTTCTGAACTGACACAATACAGTAGAGCAAAACCTGAACACTTTGCTGGCAGTGATGTGTTACAACGAGTTATAACAATTACTTGCTAGAAGATGCTTTGAGTTGACAATCAGATATTTTGAATCGGTAACAAATTTCTCCAAAGTATTGGTAACTCCAACGAAAGTCAACATCCCTTTCACACTCTCCGAGAGGCCCTTCCGCACTAGGTGCAACACCATGCCAGACAATGCAATAAAAAGGTTTACACAATGTCAGGTGAGATAATACACTACAACGAGATGAAACGATCGACCGATCAATGCCCTCCACAATATTGCGATTCACAGGAGTCCTGTAAAATGTGAGATTACGGAAGGCAACAATTGGTCGCAGGACAATGAAAAATCACTGAATCACATAAAGCAACAGTCTCCTGTAGCGTGAGAGCAAAAACATCATGGAAGGGCGGTGACCAGAAACACACACACACACAGAATTGCCAGATGCTAGACCATGGTCAATACAGTAATGCATATAGTTTACATGAGGTGAGGGAGCACTGTATGCGCTGTGGATACCTTTACATCACATACATTGTATGATATCGTATCGCATCGTGCAAAGTGCGAAAGGGCCGTTTGTCATGGCCCCACCCACTCACATAAATTCTCCCATGACTTTCTACACACAAAGCATCTCCCCCGTTCTGTGACTTCAAATGCACATGCTGAAATTTCCGATGGCATACGGTATAAAAGAACTTCAAATGTCATTAACCGGTCTAGTGGAGGACCAGCTGTGAATAATCACTGGTAGGATCTCCTACAAGCAAATCACGTTTTTCCATGAACATAGAAGGCTAGATATTATGATCACTGCCCCGGAAAAAAAAAAAAAAAAAGACGCAAGATGCGTGCGGATTCATACGAAGACAATATATCTTTTTTGAGGAGGATGACTTTGGTAATAGAAATATTTGCTTGTGAAAAAATAAGCTAATTACATCATGCCAAAAGCCATCGGATAACATGACAATAAGCAATGCATACAGTCAGTGTGAACACCTTTGGGCTGTGCAACACCCAGGAAGATGAAAAGAAGCTGGAGACTCTACCGGTACAAGGGGGGGACATTGTGAGTACCATCACAATCACTAAGATCACCCTGAGGATACACTCATTGCTCTCTCGATTCACTCTCCATCTAGTTTTCTTCTTTGAAATTTTCAGGAGCGATGAAAGTCATTCCCTAAAAATGCCAACGATGGCTGACGCCACCGATGAGTTAAACTTGCAGCGAAAGATGGAAAACTTGACACAGCTTGCGAGAATTGAGCTTTCCAAAAGAGAAGGGATTAAACACAAACTCGAAAGAAACCCCGAGAAACTGCTCTAACATCTGGTGCAGCGTGATGAGCATACACGGGGAAGATTCCACAAGTGTGACACTAAAACACAAGCGGGTTTGTAAACTCCTCAGGGACACTACTGCACCATCAATGATTTGGGATACATATGATAAAATGCACAGCACCAGCCACAGAAGATGGTGATCTTTGCAAACCTAACAGCAGAATGGTGCATGGTATTTCTGGTCACTCTGTAGCAAGTGACCTATTTAAATCAATGTCCATGCATGAGACAGATACCAAAGGTAACATGAGTTGCCAACCTATTCCTTTTGCTTGGAGGAAGATGGGAGGGGGGGGGGCTTGACAAGGGGATCGCAAGTGAAAAGAAGGGGAGAGAGGATTTAGAACTTGGTGTCAATCCCAAATGATCTCTGAAAGTCACCAAAGAGCAACAGATTAACCACAACTCTTTGGTGTTGGTATCAACAAGAGATTATACTTGCTTGCATCTATACTTTAACTTCACTAAATGAGCATCCAAAGAAAGTTTCAGTACTGCACCCTCTATGCACTAGATAAGCCATGTTTGGCTTTTGCTCTGTGATTTGATGATGTGTATAATCTTCGACAGATTTTAAATATTCAATACGATTCACCCATAAACTACATGAGATCAGTGGAAACTGCTCCTATGGTAATGCCAATATTTCACTTTTTACCAAACAAGAGAATGCTGAACAAGCATGACCTTTGACCTCCATGAAAACAGGCTGGTTCGCTGTACTCGGTGTAGTTTTCTTACCATACCAAAAAAAAAACCTGCCTAGATATTCCCTTCTTGAGGTATCATGTTTACAGTTTTTGACACAGTTACACCCCTGAAATACACCTTGACAAACAAAGGAACTTTGATCTTCACTGAAAAAATTGTCTTAATTGTCCCTGTTTCGGCTTTATACATCCCGAAGTTTGAAGGTCAGTCAAACTCAATGCTACATGCAAATTGTTTTACCAGCCATGTAGCAATTTAATAGACATTTGAACACACATGTACATCGACACCCAAGACTCATTTTGAATTCAACAGTCACCATTTACCTCTAGAAAAAAGGTAGAATCTCATAGACTCATTTTGCCTTCTATGGTCATCATTTACCTCTAGAACAATGGTTGAATCTGAACAGCTCATTTTGCCTTCTTCGATCATCATTTACCTCTAGAACAATGGTTGAATCTGAACAGCTCATTTTGCCTTCTACGGTTATCATTTACTTCTTGAACTATTGTTGAAACTTCTTACAGTGCTGTACCTCTATCAAACCATGTCAACACCATCATGCAACTTCCAAGAGGAACTATGCTCAACATCCGATGTTAGCTGAATGTCTTACGGTGGGACCAACTGAGGAATGATAAAAGAGGAAAGCACACCAAGAACCAAAATCCATGGATATAATCCATCCGCTGGTATGATGCACTATCAGCAGAAGTGTTTCTATACATATCCCATAAGGTACAAAAAAAGCGCCTGGATTTCAGCGAAGATATTTCAACAAACTTGAACTGTGAGTTTCTACTACAGTACATACTTAATTCATCTAATAATTTTGGTTCTATTTTTGTCCTAGAAGAATAAAAGGTCTGATTATTAAATAAGCCAAGAGCTTTTTGAAAATGAATAAACTTAGCAGGTTTCACTGTCTTTAAAACAACCTAAAGTTCTCACTGAAAGACTTACAAAGTGCTGGATTTAAAAGAAAGGAAATAGCATGGTTTCGAATCAAAAAAGAAAAAAGACCCAATAAAAGAGAACAAACACCAAAGAAAATAGAAAAAGGGGATAGATTCCAACTGAATTGATTGAAAGCATCCCTCAAAACCAGTTATTGCGGTCTTGGACATGCTCCATCAGCCCTCAATAGAACCCCAAAATGGTGAACTGTAGTCTAGCCAAACCACTATTGTCAGTGGTATGAAAGGGATGTTTGTCATAAAGAATAGAGATGGCAGGGTTGATAATCATGGAACATAGTACTGCATATATGCACTGTATAAGGGCACACACCTAACAAAGGGTATTGAGGAAATACAAGCCTAAATTTCTTCAGTGATATAAAATGCCCTTGTGACTAGCTGTCTGATGGTTCCATTAGCATACACTGCAAGTTCACAATCTAACACAAACTTCAAATTCGACGGGTGAGTAAAGGAGTATGGCCGCACGATGCCTGGCGACGAGGCATGGCCTGTACGGCACCCCTCACAAAGAGGAACCTGACCTCACCGCTCCACTCGCCAAGGTCCAGAGAGTGTTTTTTTTTGAGTTTCACAAACAAAAAACGAGATAAAAAAAAACAAGAGGGCAATCTACCAAGTTGCATCTCATCCCTATCATTGTCCATAATCAGTCACTCTTTTACACGTATATATTTTTTTGAATCGAGAGTTTGATTGAACACCCAGCGCTATACATTATACACAAGTACATGAAGAATAGGTACATGTAGTTATGCGAAGCACACTCGGCCATGGGTGTGTTTATAACCTCGCAAGTACTGTGTAAATGTAGTAGTCATGCCTACAGCATCAAAATACATATTCCCTGGATGCAGATCGTGTGTGCGTCAAGGTAATCCTTTGATTTCCTTTGTTTCTCATATCGGGGCACCACCACATCTGCGTTTTGTCATAGTGGTAAGAAACATGTTACAAACATTTACAATTACTCAAATGTCTTTTCCCTCCAAAACGTACCGTAAACCACTCAATTCCATGGCTAGTCTAAACACGATATGTAACAGTAAAAACATACTGAGTACGGTATTATCAAAAGAATGTAAAATGACAACTTATAATTAGATATAATCGCACAGTCCAAACATGGTTGCATAGGTAGGTTGAAATGTTAAATCATATAAAATTTGACAGGAGACACAACTTCAGACCATCAGTCATCTTTCTACCAACTTTGACCCTTATCAGCTCTGCCACCTAAGGGTTGGGGACACAAACTTTCCAGTGCCAAATTTGACCATTGACCTCTGAACTTGATCTTTGACCTCAAAACACATACAAACATGATTTTTAGAGAAAATCTTGTATACTGGTCATATATTAGAAATACAGCAAAAACAAGATTTTTTATACTAATTTGACCTTTGACCTCTCTTCTTTGACTTCTGACCTTAAATTTTGATGGGAGACACAACTTCAGACCATGGGTGACCAGTCTACCAACTTTGACCATCATCGGCTTTGCACTAAAGAGGTGTTGCAGATGCAAACTTTTGACGTTGGAATTTTCTTTCTCAGCACACACACAGACACAGACATGGTACAATTGATAGAACCAGAATAGCAATGCTACAGACACACTGAACCATTTGTTTGGTGTGATGTGAGCAGGGATTGTAATTGCAGTTGATGTTGTAAATGTGAAGAACACTTTATACTGTGATGATTCCATATATATGTGCTTTTGTGTGCGACATGGGCTTACTAATGGACAAACAGTAAAAAGTGCGCCAGCGGCAGTCTGTTGACAAAATATCATCTTGATACATAAGAGATGGAAAATGTTCATTGTGAACATGGGAGTTAAAATAAATGGATAATATGTTAGGGGTCATATATGCCTTTGAAGCAGTACTATACTAATTTAGCCATGTGACAAGTTTTTAATCTTTAGCAGGGCTTGAAATAAGGTTCAAAAATAGCACACCCAAAATGAGCAAATTGGATATATAGGTCTATGTTATTTCAAAGGAGATTTACTGAGGGACACCACGGCTAGTGCGATAGCCATGGCTATCTGTGCAGTCGGTTATTTGCGTATCGTTTATAGCATAATCAGGTTTTTTCTGGGTTTTTTTCTTTTTCTACAATACAGGATTTTTTGACACACTACCAGTAGTTGTTTCTGGTAAACTACCAGTGGTTGTGTTTCACTTACAGCATGTACAAAGAAATGAGCAGAAGGCATACGAATTTGCAGATCTCCAGGCCAACGTCTACCGACCTTTAGGGTCAGATGCATGTACAGTGTTGTTGGCAGCAGAGAACCTCCTCCCCCAGGAAATATATCAATAAACCTTGCATATGTGCCAGATTTTTCCTCGTGTTTTGAATTTGAACATGACCTATTTCCATGATTGGTACAATATCTGTCCATGCAAAACTGGGAAAGTGACATGACACTGGCCAAGGTAAATATTTAATAACTTTTTTCTTTTTTCAACTCCCTCTACACACGCACCAAGCGCTCATAGACGAAGGACGACCTCGCCATGCGTTCCCTTCTCTTCTTTCTGGTTTTTCGACTTCACAGGCAGACTAACTTACGTACAGTAGACCGATGAGGAAGTAATGAAACCAAAAATCTGCTGCTAAATATGAAAGGCCGCAACACACACACGCACGTGGAAAAAGGGGGTGTTCCCAAAATGTGTGAAAACAGACGACCTTGATCCGAGATGAGGAAGTAATACAGCCAGACCCGCATCGAATGGTAAACGCGTTGAACGTAAACTCGAATAACTCACTGAAAGTCAAAACATCACAGATGACGAGGTGATGAGTGTCTATTCGTAGTAGGTACTAACAGGTCGCTCTTCAAATGCTTTCAAAGCAGTCAAGTATTAAGAACAAAGGGGGCTTCTGGTGGTTCAAGTCAATCTTTGGAAAATGATACAGCCACTTCTTGAACAAAAGCTCTTTGTGATTTCCTTTCAAGCAAATGGCAGCAGCCTGGCTATTTACCTGGTGAAACCTTGGGCAAAATTTATCACACTCAGCATATCTAGTCTGTCCAGCTACATCATGTACCTTACTGTTGCAGAGTTGAAATTATGAGCACTTGAGCAGCTGGTTCTTCAGTTACACAACGACATGCATAATTTAAAAAACTCAATTTTCTAGGCGACTGTGGAGCTGTACCACAGAACCGTTCTTATGACTCGTTGCTTAACAAAAAACAAAGATGTGAAAGCAATGAAGAGGGACCCCCATTAATGAAAATGGGAAATAATATACAAGGAATGTTAATGGTAAATGATGACAACACTGCACAATATGCAACATTGCAAATTTCATAATACAGAGGCAACAGTAGCATAGGCAACAGCGAAACAGTACGGTAGGCTACCTGGTCTAGGCTTCTTGCGCGAATTAAAAACTTAAAATTTCACCTACAAATACTTTAAAGAGTGAGAATGATATTTTACTTAAATCAGAGTAAAGAAGAAACTTAACAGTACAGAAAGATACGCAAGCTCTGTGTTCGACGTGGCTCTCACATGAGGAGAATTCTGAGCACACTAAGTAAAGCATGTTATCTCCGCCAGAGCGAAAGCCAAACAAGGACGGGCCCAGGCCTAGAGTGCATGGTGTCGGAATAGATTTCGACTGCACTTTAAGCTAGGTCAAACTTAATGCAGGAGCAACCAAGGGGTAAGTATACACGTCTATGATGTGAATTATGCCTCTTCCTTGCTTCATGGTAGTAGATTATATTGGTGAGCAAGTGCACCTTGGACGAAACACATTGAGTAGGTCCTCCTCAATGTCAGCACTGAAGTTACAGTAAAAGGGTGCGGTGTTCTCTAGACACTATTTAGGTCAAGTGAGTTGTAGCACCGTAATCGCCAGAAGACAGGATTAAAACTTTACCAAGAACTCAACTACTCAAGTATTTATCAAGGTACCACAGACCACTGGTCAATTTGAAAAGTTTGGTAAAAATCTTGTACACCCATGATGGACAGAAGAGGGGAGGGGTCACAGGTTCGGGGCCAATCTATTAACGCCGGGCGAAAAATTCAAAATTGGGATAGGCAAAGCAGGAGAAAGGCAAACTATGGAAGAAAGACAGCAAGATGTGTGAGTCCAAGCAGGTGCAGCCATTGACTTCTCAAATGCAACATTATGCAACATCGTCAAAAAGGGGAGGGGGATCCTTTGATGCCCGCAGCATCACAAATCCTTGGTATGTCACTGTCCAGTATTCAACAACTCAATCCTTCAATAAATCAAAATGGTTTGTATGAAAGACTGGTGAATCTACATGATCTGACATATATCACTGTGACCTAAAAGGACTAATATTACTTAACACCATACATGCACAATCTACTTGATGGGTGATTTTGTTGTCATGACAGCCAACTTTTGTGCAAACCCATGCTTCCTGCCAGCAGATCAGCGGCACAGGGCTGCTTGATCCCTGTGAATAAAATTGTGGCTCAGTCAAAACTGAAAAAGACAATTATCAGTCGATGTGATCTGTGTGTATGTTGTCAACCGATCATCCTAATCAGTGACCAAACATGATAAACTACGGTCAGTGAACCCATAGAACGTCTTTAAAAACCTTCCAGCATAAGATCTGCCGATAATTCCTGGACTTGTATTATTTTCATCATTTTTTTATGATAACTGGTATTTGAGCTGTTGATCCAGTAAATGTTCCACGGGAAACACGCATTTAAAATGACAAACCCATCGGTAACCGATGCTGTAATATCAACAGATGGTCTTCCCGTCTTTAACGTATTTTTTCAACAGTTTGACTGGTGCGATTCCCAGGTCTGCCATATATAGTAATAGGTAATAACACACTGCACAATCACACACACAGCATTTACTACACATGCACAGACCAACACATCAAAATCCAAGCTGAACCAAAGTGACAAGGCGGTTTCAAAGCCAAATGATAATCCAAGATTTTGAGCAGCATTTTCTCACAGATAACACCACTCGAGAACAAGGTGAGCCAAATGGAGATTACATTGAAGTGACATGTTAATTACACTGATCAATGATGGAAGAGGAGAAGGGGGTGGGGAAGATGGTGGATGACACCAGGGCAGAATTAATGCTCTCTGCTGAGTTCAGTATGCACGACACTAGGACTTCATGCAGTAAAGGTGTGTCCCCTGCGGAGTCAGGAATGCCACAGCCACACGAGCTGCATTATTCTCACAGTATAAAACAACAGGGTATCTTCTTGGCAGTGAGCTAACAGATATATGTAGAGGGCGTTACCTGGTCTCTGCCATCTCCCAGGTTCCATGGCTTTTCACATCCATACAGTATACTTGCCCTGTTGTGTCAGAATAATGCCCCTGTCACACATTTTTAAGTAAACGGACATGTGAACATTTGTAACCTGACCTCTAGAGCCCATTCGACTAACCTGCAAATTTTGATGATTAAAACGTTTAATCGTATAACCAGTAAACTCAGTTACAATGCCAGCCACAGTTTGAAAATTGGTGTCAAATGGCACCACAAAAAGTTTTAACGCATTTGTTTAATTGCCAATTGATGAAGATTTGCAGTACAGCAGGACACAGGGAAACCAGAATGCACAGATGCACTGTGGTCTCGATGACGTAATTATATCTAATCGCAAACTGTTCAAGAAGATTTCACGTACAGTAGAACGCAGATAATGGCACAATGGCTAACCACTACCATGACCTATACTACTAGCCTATTACAGCGTCAACAGCAACCTCTTATATTTTGAGAAAAAAATATATATATATATACCATCTTACACTGGCTGGATATTTACAGATGTTGGTGAAAGTCCTAAGCTATGTCCATTTAGCAAACAAAAATGATTAGAGTGTATGCTTCACTTACACCAGCCCCCTCTCCCACGCCCAATTGAAAAAAAATAAAATGATAGTGCTCTGTAGAGAACCATGCAGTGAGTAATGCATGCATGTCCACAGGGGAAAGACAGTTACAAGAGGAATATTGATGGATGGTAGTGTTTATTCAATCCTCTACTCCAAAAGTAACTCAACAAAAGAAAAGCCAATGTTATCTTCTGCGAGGTTTCAATAGGCTAAAGATGATTGAAAGATTAACACGTACAGACTTTCTAAATGATACTAGACGATAGGAAAAGAGGCGAAAGTTGAGATACAAGGACGAAATTAAATTGAAGAGGTCTGAAAAGAAACAAGATACAGCATAGTCTTAATGCCTCTAGAACACCATCAACCCTGCACCACAGCACCAGTATGCTGTAGTTACGGCACAGTAGGTTGCATGCTGGGAGAAAGGGAAGAGAACACTTTTTTCTTTTTGGTACAGTACAACACTGCAACCATTTTCAAACAGGTTAACAGGAATATCTAGAACACTTCTTCCTCATATAACTTTATATATTAACATACATGTCTAATACAGTTAGGGACCCTCTAATCATGTAAGTTCAAAAATGTTTACAGCTGTATCATGATGTTCCTGTTGCCTGTTCCAAAATGCTGTGAGGATATTGCAAAGTCTCCCCACAAGATGACGATGATGATGACAGTAATTATGATGATGTGTTTCAGTGACAAAGAGTACAATACTTTTCAAACCTTTGGTTGTGTCTGAGATTGATTTTAAAACTATTTATCTTACCCCTTTTCACGTCAGTGGCTGTCAGAGGCTGATAATGGTTCTGTTGTTACACCTTTATCACACTTCACTTAACCCATGGTTTAGTGGTCTAAACCTCCCTGTATTGACAATTTGTATAACAATCCAGAAAGTCAAATGGTGTGTTCATATTTATACCAGCAAAACTTTAAAACTAAGCCAGTCTGTCAATTGCCAGGAGTTGATCTTCTGTAGGCCACACGGCTGCACAAAGCTCTTCTGCTGATAACTGTGGATAATCAAACTATTGGGTTAATGTCATTTACTTTATTTAACTTTATCCATCGGCAAAAAGCCGGCCACAATCCACCGGTGGATCTTGGCACTGGGATCCTGGTGACGAACAGTGAAACTTTGTGACGCAGTCTGAGAATGAGGCTAGTTAGTACTGTACTGTAGCTGCAGTGGAATTTCACTGAGCGAAGAAAAACCTGTCACTACATCAGACTGATGTCGGCTGATACTATCGATACAATACGTAACCATAAATGCATTCTACTCAACGAACACAACTTAGGAAGGAAAGAAAAAATAGAGTCTGTGATGTTTTGGCCGAGAAACTGCGTCAGTTTGAAGTCTAATCTTTAAAGTCAAGGAATCGCAGCTTACAGTAGATTCTGAGTGTGATTAATCTGACCAGTCAAAGTCTTCACTCAATATTACCAATGAGTACTCCAGTACATTACTTTCAGCAATAGCTCGTGTCCTGTGACACCATCATGTGACGCCATGTAATCTGTAGCACTGCCCTCTGTAGTTACTTAGTACTGTGACATCATTCCATACTCTACCACAAAGTCTCCCCCCCCCCCATCTTACAGACCCGTTTTATTCCCTTTCGGAGGACGAGCCATTTTCAATTTGCAATTTGATGAATTCATCACCGGTTACAAAGACCCGCAACTGCCCAAAACAAAACGGGGATTGCGGGAGGACGGCAGCCAGATACACACACGCACAAGTGGCAGTTGTGAGGTCATGGTAAATCCGGTGGATGCATCTATGAATTTTAGAAGGTGAGGGAGCCCACTGTGAACTGAAAGCTATCACCCTGATCTCACCCACAGCAAACTGCATGTGCCTGCAACAGTTGTGACTTCCACCTGTCAGTACAGAATCATGCTACCATCCCACCCCTCTGATGAACTATTATTACTCTCTTGCATACCACAGAAGTAAACAGACACCATAATCACTTTTACATCCTAGTCATTCCTGCAACCACCACCCCAACCCCTCACCCCATTCCATCCCTCCCACGGACACAAATGGTCCTCCTCGACTGACCTCGCGTGGTGTCTCCATCTCCTAACTGTGTTGATAAGACCTATCTATCTAGCTGCTGTTAAGGAGCTCTTAATCAATTTCAGGCACTCTACACACCTCCAGATGTTTTGGAGAAATAAATAACACAAGCAAAAAAAAAATGGATAGGAAGGTTAATAAAATGGATAGGAGGATGGGAAGCGAGAATGAAGAGAAGGGAAAAGGATACTCTATATTACAGTAAATGAAAATGCAAAGGAGAAAAATGGCTAGTTTTCAAGAAGACACGATTGATCAGTAGACCAGAGGATCACAGTTGACTCTGCAGTTCTCTTAAATCAACCATTTCATTGTCCCGTTGACACTTACTGCCTCTCCCACTAAATATCGTTTACTGCTACAGGCACAAACAGGCTACCTTGACAGTGAACAGGTTCCAAATGCAGCGGACCATACGTTGCCATGGAGATTTACAACTTCAAGCACACTACAGTTAATGAACGAACTCTCTCGTATTAGCATGCTGAAATGGGCATAGATCTGGCAAATTTCCAGATAAAGCCAGAAAGAAATTTAAAGTAAGCCAAGTTTCTGTGCAGTCGCGAATGCAGGCCATAGAGGGAAGGGGCAGGGGGATTCATGATATTGAACACCAATTTTTCACAAGTAAATTACAAACAGATTCAATCAGATAATGTTTACCACGTTTGCCTTTTTGAGTACATTGTCGTTCAATTCCTCGACATGAAAATTCTTGGAAGTAGAGATTCCATACCTCACCTGGCTTTAAGGGAAATACTGTTGATTTTTATGGGGAAAATTTTTTTTTTTTCGAGCAATCTCTTTGCAGACACAGAATGATAGATTTTTTTTAAAAAATTAGGTAGGATAGCTTTCTTATTTTTCTTTTCAAGACATAAGTTTTTGGCAGAAAAATTCAGAAATTCCAATAATTTTTTTAAGAATAACTTCTTCACCCAAGCTTCCACAGTTCAAATGATGCATCTTTGGTTACTCATCTCATGCATAAAAATGCTTTGAGGAGATGAAGCTAATTGCTAATTGGGGAGACTGAATGGTTTAACAATGATTAAAGCTATGTTCTGTCTATGCCATGTTGGTGCATTTAGAGATATGGAACAGTATCACAATGAGAAATATGCTTTCACAAAAATCAAACATCATTTTTAAGACATGTACAACTTTATTGTTTTCAAACTTGGTGATTCAATTCGATTTTAGGGGTAATTTGTATGAAACTTGGTATTCAGCAGTTGACGCAGACTTGTCGTGCTTTGCCAGAAATCTGAAAAGTGACGTCAGGAGTGGATAACAACAAACCAGCTGGTCAATGTCGCACTTCGTGCTGCAAAGCAGGCAGTACTATGCTACATCCCCTACACAGGCTCTTGTACAGAACTACAGCCACTTTACTTGTGCTAGCCTTTAACGATTTATGTTCGATGTGTACTCAGCTCATACCAAAAAGCGCACTTTAAAGCCTACCTCATCCGAATGTATACAGTACAGTCTTTCATGAGAACAGACCAAAGGTGTTGTTTACGACTGTGCACACAGAGTTAAGAATTCGCTCAACTGTTGGTCAAAAGTTAAACGAAAACTCAAGTTTTTCCACAAATCCTTCAACACACCAGCAATAAGTAGAAACTTTCCATTAAAAAGTGTGGAATGCCTTATCGAAGTAAAATTTGAAATGGAACAAAAATCACATTCGGTTACTAACCATTTTTTTCCTAGTAACCGGTTTTTCGGTTTCTCGAAAATTTCAAAACTGAATCAAACAAAACCGGTTTTAACCAATTTTCAAATCACAACCAGTTTTCCGAACAGCCTTACCAATGGTAAGTCATTACAAATAGCCATGAATTTATTGGATCGTCAAGTATTAAATGACAACAAATTGCGTCAAAACAAACTTTTGCCGAGATATATTTGTGTCAATTGTGAGGGCAAGCAAATTACAGTAGGCCTATACGGAATGTTAGGTTGTGACGCTTCAGATTGCAACATAGCGACAGTTCAGAACATCTTGGTTATTTTCAGAAATCTTCTTGTTTTCATAAGTTTTTCAACAATTTCAACTGAGAGAGGGTGTATACATTTGAGAAATGGATATATCTTTGTTTCCCCAAAACTTACTGGTTTGGGAATTCGCTAGCGACGTACTCACCTCATATAACGTTGAAAACTGAACGATGGCAGTTGGATTTTAGAGATGCAAACGCAGTGTAAGAACTTCACTGGCAGACCAAAAGGCTGGCAATTACGAAAGGGCGGTGACCAGATACACACACACACACACAAATTGCCAGATGCTAGACCATGGTCAATACGGTAATGCATAGGTTATATGAGGTGAGGGAGTACGCGCTGTGAATACAGTGGATCATAACACCGTACCTCTACGCACAATGCTTCAAACATTCAATCTAGAGGGAGAACTGTTTGCATAAAATGGGAGATAACCATACATAGGATCTTCTTCCACCGAAACGAGTAGCCTTCTTTGGATGGAAACTTTAGATGGGGAAATCAACCTAACTTGAAACAGTGACCAGACTTGGTATAACGGATAACATTGAGTCAAGACACTACCCCACTACCCCAGAGATATCACACTCTGTTCATTTCGTTCAGCTGCATTTGGAGACAGTTTTACAAACAACAGTCCCGTATTTCTGATCATCGGTCCTCTACCACTGTCTCCCACCAAACACAACGAACACCAATTTATCGTTCATCTTTTCCTCTCTCTCTCTCTCTCTCTCTCTCTCTCTCTCCAGGAACCTGCTGCAGGGCACTCTCATCCAGGGCTAACACTCACTGGCAAGTCAAACCACCAACACTGGTGCACAGTACGTTACAGACTGGTTAGATGTATACAGTAATATACTAACACGTTTGTCTAAGCCATGTTTGGCTCAGTCAACATTGAGGCTATCTTTGTTGCTAAACAAAATGATCAAAACCATCAGAAGACACAATATCAACACTCTGGTGACTGAGCCGTTTAAAACGTCTGAAAAAGCAGGTCGCGACCTCACAGTTTGCCTCCATGTTGATTTAGTCCATAAAATTACGGCTTAAGTAGGTGAGGAAACTGAAAAATGATGAAATCTATGGCGGTGACACTGCCATGGCATTTGATAGGAGTGTTGAGATGGTTATCGACCTTGAGTGCCCGAAAGAATCTTGAAGGCGCAGTCTCCTGTGCGCAGATCAGGTTAATCAGTTGCCTCAAAATATTACACATTACAGTACAACAGTGGGTACAACTTCTTAAAGAGACTAATTAATTAATTGACAAGTCAGTGATTAATGACACAAACATAACCCGTTGTTAAGAAGCTATTCACAGAGCTGGTGCACCTTGCTACGACAGACAAGCACGGCAATATAATGCACAATTACAGCAAACTGCTGGTAAATGAGTTCCCCTGAAAACTCACAAATACGATTTCTATCTATTGCGTCTGTTGCCCTCTATAAACTTTACCTTTTGCCTTCTATTGTTTTACATTCACTTGCCTCACCCTCCTCGCCCCTTTTCTCCATTCTCATCCAAGTGATCTCCCAGTGCCTGGAAGGGTATTAAGATACTAACTCCAGACATGGCAGGGGAGAGATATTACCGATCCTATTTTAATGACTTCAATTGAACAATGCTATCACATGACCAATCAGGAAATGCTTAACACCTTTGAGAGATGAA
Source organism: Stichopus chloronotus (assembly GCA_021234535.1). Classification (NCBI taxonomy): domain Eukaryota; kingdom Metazoa; phylum Echinodermata; class Holothuroidea; order Aspidochirotida; family Stichopodidae; genus Stichopus; species Stichopus chloronotus. The sequence continues at coordinate 22,325,591 of CM037833.1, read as the reverse complement.
ACAATAACAACTTACCCCGTATCGACACACCAACGTTTGTGGTCAGGTTTGCTTTATGCTCAAAAAAAGGTTGATAACTACTTGGCTTCTACCTCTGCGTTTAGTAACCTGCAATCAAAAGACAAAATGGGAACACATTCATGAAATGGGTACAGAACAGCAGCAGTTCCAGAATCATCAGTGACCGACGAAATCAAAAAGAGGATCACCCGATGGGTCTTAAATTAATCAGAAGACCGCTCACAAAGTTATTCATATGTAGCAAGCTGTAACAACCAATGGCTTTTATACTTTTGTATGTTCTACAATATGTTTCTTTTTCTTTTTTCCTTTCTTTGGTAACCTCAAATGATCTCTTTGTCCCAATATTTGTGTTAAGTATTTTATGTCAAGGGCAAAAATGAAGTACAATGAACAATGAGATAGTTCAACTTAGAGGTTGTACAATGACAGGTGATGGAGGTTTGAGACAAAGGAGAAATGGAGGGGAGGGGGAGGGGGGTGGTTGAGTCAATATACTGGAAAGGATCTCCTGTCTGTGTGACGGTAGTCTTGTGTTAAGACAATGGTAGTTTTCTTCTTCCAGTAAACTTATTGATATACCATACAGTTCTAAAAACTCATATATAGAGGGCGCCCTTATTAGGATATACGCGATTGTGACACTGTCCACCATCGTCTCATAACATTCCTCAGGGAGTGTTTATGATTCTCACTGAAATCATGCCACCTTCCTTCCAATGATAGAAGGAACCAATCACGTCATCACAAAGGAGGACTTGAATATGCATTATGACATGGCAAACTTCAAATACACTTCACATATATGTGACTGACACAGTGTGGATGTGAATAGTGAATGCATGCACTGTGTCTCTTGTCATTACGTACACGCCCACAGACATGGGGGGTCATCCGAGACTCGGTGGACGAAGGCGATCAGAGAACACGACAGTTCAAAGCAGAGCAGTCCACAGAGCTATGGAAGCTCTGGCTGTACATGTGAGTAGTGCAACCAACAGAAAATATGGGCATATATTGTGGGACTGTGAAAAGGAAGGGGAAAGATTCAGTAAGTACGGCGAAGAAAATGACGGGTGTTTGACAGACGTGACGGACATTCCTTATCAACGGTCCTAAACTTATTTTGTGGACTAAGACTGATATTGCTTAAAAGTTCCCAGAATTAAAGGTTTGAAATAAGAAGCAGGTTGTCGGTCAACATTTCATGCCTCACATCTGGCCCTTTCAGTCAAAAAGGTTGCCCACAACTAGTTTAACGATTCAACAATTCAAGATTCCAATCTACCATTTGGCTTGTACATTAACAGGTATGTGCTAGCGGAGGTCACTCAAAGTTCAGTGACATGTGTGATGTGACATGAAAACTATTGCAAAAGCACAAGCTCAAAGCACAAGCAGACCTATACCAGCTGACTGGTATGTAAGTGATCATTTATGTGTATTCCCTTGCTAGTAAGTTTGATAATGGTGATGTGTGGTATTTGGCAGGTAAGTTCACTTCAGCCACAGTTTGAGGCTTGTGGGTATGGCTCATGCATGGGCATTGCTCTACTCAAGATATTACTGTTTGAAGAAAGACTTCTATGGTCAAGAAAGACTTCCAGACTTTGCCTCAAAGGTTACCAAAATGCCTTGAAAAAGTAGGCAATTATTGCAAAGAAGTCTTTGTTTTTCTTTGAAATTGAAGACCTCACTGTGAAGTTTGACACTAGTGAAAATGTAGACCAAGTGACATGCAATCTAGATAAAAAAGAGATAGCTTCATTCAGTAGCTGCACCCACAACTCAAACCCAATGTTCAGTTGCAACAAGTTTTGCTGCGTTGCAGTCGGGTCAAGGCTAGTGTGTGTCATAGCCTCTAGCAACCAACACCTGGTCAATACTGTCATAGCAACCAACAGGTCATAGCTCATACTTTTTCTTTATGCAAACAACAGGTTATGCTCAAACTTTCCAACTGGTCATAGCTGATACTGTCTTTCATTAAGTTTCTACAACAGGTCATAATCACAGAAATTAAAGCACAAAGGAGTTCTAATGCAGTTTATGTCACCTACATAGTCTTGTTCAAGACTTAGTGAATCTTGCCTCTTCTTTCCACATTCCCACAACACCCATATTTTCTGTTGGTAGCGCTACTCCAGTGCAAGGTCTTCTGTGTACTGTCCTACTGGAACTGTTCACACATCGTCGAATTGCTTTCGCCCAGTAAGTCTTAGATGACTGTCCTACTGGAACTGTTTGTAAATCCTCGAATTGCTTTCATCCACTAAGTCTTGGACAAGTCCTTTACCTGTGGGTGTATACGTAGTGACAAGAGGCACAAGAAGCACGAGAGGCGTAGCGCATATGTTCACTATTCACATCCACTCCGTGTCAACCACATATTCCCCAAAACTTCTTGGTTTGGGAAGGTTTTGGGAATTCGCTAGCAATGTACTCACCTCATATAACCTATGCATTACTGTACTGACCACGGTCTAGCATCTGACAATTTTGTGTGTGTGTGCGCTAGTGGCAATGCAATAGTTACACACACTGTTTTAACCAAAATTGCTGGAAAGGATAGTCTGCCTGCTCAACTTGAGGAGGATAAAAAGCAAAATATGTAGAGGGTAAAGGGTACACTTTCACATGTAACTTAAAAAGTTGGAAGGAGATGCATGGTACACAACAAATTTCCAATGCAACTTTAATGTTACATGTTCACTAAGTACCTGCATACATTCATGTAACAAGTTATCCAGCTTTCTACCAGGGTAAAGGTGGTGCCCCGTACCATATTTCTTGGATCCACTGGGTAACCAGCTGATGGTAAGCTTAGCCTACATTCTTTCAATTATTTCCAATTCAGTCATTCTAAATAACTCTGTGAGACGACGACTTGGCTTGGCCATTATTAAACCCTTTCACTCCTTTCAGCCCCCCCTAATATGCCATCATCTCCCGACCACAAGCAAACTAAACACCTTACCATCAACGTACACATCACAACAACAATGTTTGATTCACTAAAATCCTCTCTTCTCAAAAAAATCTTTTCCTTTTTTCCCTTTCTCTCTTGGCCCCAGGGACTCTCGCCGCTGGCAGCAATACCAGATATTAGCCTCAGCATCTCTCCATCTCCGTACGAACGTGCTTAACATTTTCGGCGACTTTTTTTTTTTTTTTGGTTATTTATTATTAACCAGCTAAAAGTGCTGTTCGTAGCAGAGGCAGCACTAGTAACATTACATGCAGTGCTGGTAGTAGTAGTAGTAGTAGTAAGTGCATGCTGCCACGCTATGCAACTGCAACAAGGTTCAAATCGACGGCGGCTGCTTGCCGTTACCTTGCTCTGCTGCGAGAGAGTCGTACGTATTGATTGGCAGCAATTTGCGGAGGAGAAAATTGCTCAAAAGTTGCGTGTGGTGATGCTCATCGGGAGGAGAGACAGGAGATGGACTCGGTGAGCGGAGAGGTCACGTAAGCAGAATGGAGAAAGAAAAAGAAGAATGAAAAGACAAGATGAAAAAAAATAGGTAAAAAATGGCTCCCAGCCAAACGACAAAAAACAAACAGAAGTGAGCAAGCTAAGGATTTCTGGCTCAAAAATGAAATTATTAACCAATCGTCGTTCGACACAGCTTACGTGTTCTTGCTGAGAGATGATTTTTCACTTTTGCATCTTTTTTCCCCTCAGTCTTTATATTCTAGTATGTGTGAGTGACTTGTACTTGCTTCCATTCTAAACTTTACTGCCATATATGCTCAGGGTAACATGTAAAATGCACACACAACACTGTCGGAAAGGAGTTCTTCATCGAAAAAACACCAACATCTAAAAGCTCATAACAATACAGCAATCTCGTTAAGTCGTAATTTACGAGTTTGAAAATAACCTGGTAGAGCTTTTGCAATGAAGCAACAGGTTTGATAAGTCCAATATCACACTACAAGGTTGTCTTGCACAAAAATCGTTGCTGTGAATGCATAGCCGCGGCTTAACACATTCAATGAGCACTGAAGAAAAAAAGTGTTATTGACATTTTTAATTCAACTTTGTTTCATCTTGTTTGGCAAGTTTTTGTTTTCTTTGGCAATTTTTTGTTGTTTTATTTGTTTTATATCCCAAAAGACTTCTGATTATGCCCGCAAATATAGCCGCCATCACTCCACAAAAAGTAAACGTACGTCACACATGTATAGGTAGTAGTGTGTGCTGAAATTGTTACCTTCAGTTTCTTGAGGGAAAAAAAAAAGGCACCAAAAAAGCATCTTTACCCAAATGGCGTTTGAATGCACATCAGCTGACACATATGCTCCTTTTCTTAAAAAGCCAAGATGCATGTTACAAGGAAATTTGGGAAATTTCTGAAGAGAAAATTTGTGTAAATGTGGTTTTTGGTTTGTTTTTTTTTTTTTTTTGAGGGAGGGGTTTATTTGACTCACTGGAAAGTGCTTATGTACAGATCAAGTCATGGGGATGGGAAGGTGGGGAAGGGAGACAAGGGGAGACAGGGAGAGACAAGGGGAGACAAGGGGAAATAGGAAAGGAGTGGGAGAAGAGGCAGGGAGATGGGGATGGGAAAATTACCATGTGTATCATTTAAAAGGATGCTGCAAAGTCCTACATCTACTGTTTCCTCCTTCTTAAAACTGGACATCGTCAAAATTACGGACACTTGGCAACCGTAAGGTCAACACCTGATGCAATCCTTTTTGAAGAGGTGCCACCGTATGAGATCACAGTGCAGTTGTTGTGCCGAGGCAGGTATGCGACTCGTGATACAAATGGGATGGGTATCAGGAGTGACCCCCTAGGATATGATACAGATGTAGATGAAATGGAATAAACGAACCTCATAGGATTTGAAAACAAATTAGAATGGGATTTGTTGTTAAAGGAGTATCTGTTTGGGATGGATACACCCTATATATTTTTCTGTGCAGCCCTCACTCAAACCATCCCCTCCCCCCAATACCAACAGGCATCAGGATGCAAAGTAGGAGTACAGAAGAAATAAGTGCCTTGAAACTCACCATAATAAAAAAAAAAAAAAACCCTCCTTTTTCATTATAAACTTTGTGTGGGTCAAATCAAAACTGTTCTCTCCACTATGGAAGGAAGAAGTCTCAGGTCAAACTGCCATCAAAGCAATGGAATAAAAGATCAAAACATTTGCATGATCCACTAATATTCTAGGCTCACTTTTGAGTGGGGGGAGAAGGGAATGCACAAATATAGGTCAATCTCTTCCAAAACTACCTATCCTCCTTTAATCTGAAAAAAATATATATAAAAAAAAAACTGAAAAAAGACAAGCCGCTAACTGGCTTGCTTCCATTGAGTAAATTTACTGTTACCAAAATTAGTCTTAGTGTTTACAGTATAAAACACATTAACATACCAAGTGATATAGCATAGATGGAAGTATGAGGGGCACCAATTTATGCAATTTACAGTGCACGAACTAAGTGAATGCTTCAGTGTGATTCAAAAGAATAGCTCAGCATCGGTTGTAACCCACACATGCACGGTCTGTTATTGGTGCTGTATAAGTTAGGATAGGAACCTACCTGGATAGGGTCAAGCCTGGAATAGTGACAGTTGGAGAGAAGAGTCGTGTGCCACCCAACTACCTGCCTCCCGGGAAATAGAAGCTGACAGGGACTATGAGGAGGGGTTGGAGAGGTCGGAAAGGATAGGGGGGGAAAGGACAAGAGGTTAGATAAAGACAAGATATGAGGGGAGGGAGAATGGGAAGGCAGGGTTTCCCCTGGTTCTTAATTGTGGAGGCGGCCGCCTCACAACATTTTAAGACCGCCTCGCCAAAAGATGCCATAATTACCGCCTCACATGTTTATATCATGGTCAAAATCCTAGAATCACACATAATTATTCGCCAAGTAATTCCCCCTCACCACCTCATGCTCCGAAAAACGAACGGAAAACCGGACTTGTGGGAAGGAGAGAGGTGTGACACCATGACAAACCAGAATTCAAAGAGGGGGGTGGGTTGCTATGATTAATTCTCCAAAGAACTTCAAAGCCATCAGTAAGGCAGAAATTTACAGTACCATGTACCTCACAAACCTGTGCAACTATAGTCTGCCTTCTTACCTGTGATACCTATTACCCAGGTGGTGTACAGCTCTCAGTTGTAGATTGACTCAAATGAATTCTCCACAACATACAGGAGTGAGTATTCAGTAAGTAAGTCCCCAAAGAAAGAATGATATTAGAACATTAAAAAAAATACAAAAAAAATGTGTAAATGAATAAGAAGGTAAAAAGACAGATAAAAATTGTACAAACCATAAGACAAGATGAGAACAAAGTTCAAATGGTTCAAACCATCTGTAATCATTTTGATTGCACGTGGAATAAAAGAATTACCATCAGGGTTCATTTTCAGCGAAGGGAGTCGAAGTGTGCCAGGGCCTCTACTGATGATATTCTCTTGTAGGTGACATTGAAGGGGGGGTGGCCATGATCGTTCCACACTAGGTCTAGTTCAGACCAGGCACACCAATATGAACAAAATCGACAACAGGGTGAAGGATTCCGATTAATTTGTTTGCTTTACAAACAATACGATCTGTCCGATATTTTTTAACCCTTGTGACATTGCCACCCGAACAGATGAGACAAACAAGGCCAGACACCACATTCAGTAGCAATGTGAAACATGTCCATAATTTCAGGCCGAAGTACAAGAGTGAAATACACCCATCCATTCCCTTGTGGCACTACTGCACTGGTTAACACTGCTACAATGTGCTAACGTTTCACGGTATCGCCTAAAATTGGTACCGTCAGTACCGCCACATACGGTAACGGAAGCTCGGGACTGCAGGTGCCCAGAGAGAGAGAAAACATTCTGATTTTTAACTAAAGAAAATACTCAGAAAAACGTGTGTGTGCTAATTACTGTACAAATGAATGTACACATTCCTGAATAAAGGTATATACACAACAGTGCCCTCACTGTATTAGTGTATGGCAAGTAGTATACCTACCATGTGAATGTAAGACAAAATTTCTGAGGAAAGAAAAATACTCTGAGGCCATAAGACTAGTTGGCATGTTTACAAGCCAGTGAATTACTGATATTGGAACCCACAGTTACTCAGCACATTCAACTATGTGCCATATATTTACATACTATGTCAAAACCCCCTCAGTTTCTGCTGTACCCTCCTCAATCTACCATCTAATGTATCTACTGTAGTTAATACAATCGAGCTCTCCTGAAGAAGAATTCTTCATTGTGGGCATTTCCAGGGTCAGAATCTTTAATTACCTTCACAGATTCTTACGAACCTCCCGACCGACCTGCGACATAATCATTTCTCATTGTGAGTGTTCTTCAAGGGCTCTTTGCATATTCCGATCGAATGAATTCGAAGGATATGGAAGAGGTCACAGAAACGAGATTCTGCGATCGCTAAACGTCAGCTAAAACACATACACTTTTGCTGTCCAATACTTTTCAGTGGCAGCAGTTGATATTGTAACAATTCTAGCACATGTCTACATATGAGAGATATTTCCCAAAAATGAAATATCTCTCATATGTATTCACCACTAAGTCACTTCATTGTCTCAAAACTATTTCGGTCTATTCTGGCTATTGACCAATCACTGAGGCAAGTAGGTCAAGGTACCTTCTACAGTTAACGTCATGCCGTTCGGCCCTCCTTCCACGACTTTTCTCTGAAGACCTAATTATAGCAAACCCATCTTGCATTGAAGGCATTCTCCAACAAGATAGATGGCATTTTCCCACCGGCGAAGGACGACCCCCCTGCAATACAGGGTGAAGGGATATAGGAAAGGAATCCATATTGGGGAATTAAGCAAAAAAGTTTTACTTGCAAGACTGACTGATGGTACGATTAAGTGATTACACTCGGTCCAAAATGGGTTCCTAGGAACCTGAAAATATAACTTCAGTTTAGGCTGCGAGTTTGCTGCGAAGTCATACAACATTTTACTTTTTAATTGAACTCCTATGAAGCTTGCATACATGGGCACTGCAATGAAGTATTCTGTGTGGGAAAATGCAACATTCCTCGCTCCTCACAGGTGTGGGCATTCACAAGTGAATGTACATACCCCATGTTCATTGACACATTCACTTTAACCTTACTCAAAATTCTGGAGAAATCAGTTCTAGCATTGCGCCCTCTGAAACTAGGAACACACACGGTTTCAGGGGTTTTTTTGTGGCCTTGCAATGACTTGTTGCAGTGACTCAAGCAAAACACAAACAAGGGCGAGCCAAACTTTCTGCCGGGATCTGCAATAAGTGTGGTGCTCATATCTGGGTGATCCATTATACTACATATGTTAAATTCTGCCAACTTCCTTCACTGAATTCAAGAAACTTTTGTAAAATTTCCAGTGAGTTTGCTGTGAATACAGCCGATGTTTCAAAACAACTTTACCGATAACGAGTTAGTGCAATTGTTCAAACCTCATCTTCTCCAGCTACCACACGTTGTTAATAGTTCAGCGTGTCATAGTTGTGCTGAGGCAGGTAAAGGGATGAAATTAGCACAAAAAAAAAAGCAAAGCCTCTTGAAGTTACACAAAACCAAACAGTCCCACTGACAACGCACTATCTGCCAGTTTCACAGCATCAGGTATGAGTGTTAATGCACCTGGGCCTAAAACTTGGACCTGCAGTCCATTGTCTGTCAGGGACCCTGAAACTCCAAATTTCCTCGAAGAAGCGAGAGCAGAAATTGGTTAAAGCTGGAGTACTCAAGGTTTTCTGAGTCAGCCGCCTTTGCACAAAGCAAAAAACGGCGGAGATTTCCAAAAACGTGTCGAGGCACTCAAGCGAAAGGCAAACGAGGGCGAGCTAGGCCTTACTGGACGATTCGAGCACAGGGTCAAATGATGCATTAGTGAGGCAAGGGGTAAGTATATGTCTACAACGTGAATCCTGAAACTCCAAAAATGACCCTTGTCAATGACATCATCAAGTACATACAAGTACAGTAGTATACAACCGAAAACATTTCACCTATAGGTATAAATTTCTGTGAAGTTCGTTCAAAAGGATTTCCATTGAGCAGTTCCTGCAGAAAAGATATCAGAACCAGTGTTGCAGCTTTAGCATTTTTTATGTGGTAGTCCCAAAGACAACTAATGTGAAATACCAGGTTGTCTTTTCAAAATTTAGTTGTCCTGCTAAAAATCATGACATGACTTACTGCACAGTATGTATTTCCAGGTTGGTGTAACAGTAACACACTTCCATTGTGCTATTAGCTATTCATCACCACATTTCATGTCATAATTTTTGCAAGTAACCTCCAAATTTGATTCAAGCATGAAACAAATTTAGTAGTCCAAAGGACAACCTTGTACCAAAATTTGGTTGTCCTGCAGAGAATTTTGGCATCTCGAACCCAGGACTAACACTAAACTGCATCACTGAGAACTTACCTCAAGGGTATAACTTACCATAAATTGCCCAAAATTCCACAGACACATAATACTTTTGTTTTTTTTTATTTTTCTATCGAGCTTCCTTTAAATGTGACACTGATTTCAGTGTAAAAATGCTACAAATTTTCATATGACTCACCAGCCTGCCAACGAAAAGAGGCTGGCACCAAAAAGAAAATGTTTGTATCACTGGATTCTAATGTAACACCACTCTAGCAATGAGTGGGCTCAAATCAAAGCAAATGTACACTCTCAAGGTTTGTTTTCAACACCTTTCTTTTTCTTCCGATGACACCTTCCCCTCCTTAAAGGCATGTTGAACAAAAGCACCCTGCAAAACAAAACCACAAATGCCACAGACAGGCAGTAAAAACATCATAGTTACACACTAAAGGAAACCAATAGACCTAATACAGTTATTTTAAAGGAGCAGCCATCTTGTTTCCTGCTAATAAATATTTGCTTGCAGTATTGTGCTCGTTCCTTTACGACCCGATCCATCAGGGGTCCGGCACGGTTCAACGTTCCACTTTCGACAGAGCTCAGCTTCGCCTCATAAAACCATGTGCATCAGTTTTACAACAGCGACATTACTGTTTAGCTCAGGTGGTAGAAAAAGCTCTCATTTTGGGGGGAAGGGAAGGGGAATAGAGACTTTCATTTCTTGGTAAAGGGGGCAGAAAAAGGGGGGCTTAGCATCGATAAGTACAATGCTATGCAAAAATGTGACACTTAGGGTCTCCACCATATGAACTTCAAATTCCTGTTTGGAGTTACAAAATCGCAACTCTAGTGCACTTGATAAATAATCCAGACCAGAAAATTATAATTTTGGAAATTTGTAAAGGCTCCACAGAACAGAATCCACTGCTGAAAAAGACAGAGTGGTGATCATTTATGTTGATAAAAAGATAAAACTATAAAGAGTACACATATGGTAACATCAAATTCTGCTACTACTAAATCATCAGTTCAGATACAGGATTGAATAAAATATCCTGACAAATCACCTGATGTGGATACTGAATCCTAATGTGGATACTGCCAGATCAACTTAGGGATACATTGCCACTTTACCTGAATACTGCCACTTGATGTAGATACTACCACATGACAAGGGATACTGCCACTTGATGTAGATAGTGCCACCTGACAAGGGATACTGTCACTTGATGTGGATACTGCCACCTGACAGGGACAGTGCCACTTAATGTGGATATACTGCCACCTGATGTAGATAATGCCACTTGACAGGGATACTGCCACTTGACAGGGATATTGCCACTTGACAATGATAGTGCCACCTGACATGGATACTGCCACCTGACTTGGATACTGCCACCTGACATGGATACTCCCACCTGACTTGGGTACTGCCACTTGATATGGATACTGCCACCTGACTTGGATGCTGCCACTTAACCTGGATATTGCCACCTGACTTGGATACTGCCACCTGCCATGGATATTGACAAACTTCTTCTGCCAAAGATTTTATCGATGGAGTTTCCCTCTAATCCAACACTGCTCTCTAACCTGACATCTTTATAATTGTCAAAATACAGAAATCAGTATCACTTTAACACTGTCTCACCACATTCATAGAAACCAGCCAGTTTTACCCACCTTGGTTGCCATAGATACCACAGGGACTGGTGCACATAGAGCTGACAATAGTCTGTCAGCTACCTTCCAACAGTATGTAGTAACTAATATCTGCAACACAAACTGCTATGTGTATGTGCACTGCTTCGGCTACCTTACACTTGGCCTTGAGGACTATTTTCAAAGTATTAAATTCCAAACATACCTAGGAGCATGTAACCCACATTCCTAGCCTACTGGTGGTGGTAGTGGTGGTGGTACCATTGTGAGAGGTAGAGATGATATCCTTACTTGCCCTACCACCTATTATTGTATTGTCTGATGACTTCCAATCTTAACTATAACCATTCAGCTCTTCCACACATGCAATTGGGTCCCAAACAGCGTCTTCAAAGCCAAGGTTGTGCTTGGACACGGAGGGCAGGATCAAACATGGGCCGGTGTTCGAAAACAGCTCACTTTGCCAGCATTTTGTCCGGGCAATGTTTGGTTTTGCATACAACAGTACAGTCTGATTTGCATGATGTGTTGTGCACTTACATGTAGGCCCTATGTACATAAAAACTGGTGGCTGAATGAACTCAGTGAATTTCCATTTCTCAGAAACTATGTCAGTACTGTCAATGACAAAGACATGAAGCCACAAAGCCAGAAAAAAAGCCAGAAGTCATGAGAAGCCACAAGCAGAAAGTGCGACAGAAAGTGAAAGGGCACGAGTGACAGCGACTTCTAGTTCACAAAATTCATGGCATTCTGTATCACTCACATGTTGATGGTATGATTAATCGGTAAAACAAACAGATTCTGAACGTCAACATCTGAAACACAACTGAAGCAGTTTCAAACGATCAAAATCACTTTGATATACCAAATCTTTGACCAAATCCATATGAACCATAGACAATCCCTCTTCATTACAAAAAAAAAAAAAAAAAAAGCTGAATTTTCACACATTTTCAGTCACTGTTGGAATAGATGCGTAACTGCCATAGAAGAGATAGAATATAACCTTTGGTGATGAGCTGTTGGCCCATTGGCAAAGTGAAGCTACCAGAAGTGAAGTTCTAGCCATCTGCAAGGTGGCCTATTGAGAGTTTCCTCCAGGGTGGAGATTTTTCATCAATGTCACTGCTCTGCACATCTCTCTATTGAGAGGCGGCCAGACGTCCATTGAACAGCAATAGTAACGTAGGCTGTGTGGTGCACGTGCATCGACAACACATCATCTGCGCAGAGTGTTTGAATGTTCTTATTCTCTATGGCACATAGTACAACAGTATATATGCAGCCGAGTCTCAAACGAGGCTAAGATGAGAAAATACCAAGATCATGTGCTACCTTCAATTGCACAAACATACTGTAAGGCTGAAAACAGAGAACGCCGAACACTAACCGGTTTAGGAATTCATGAGCGACATGATCACCTCGAATAACCGATGAATTACCGTACTGGTCATAATCTAGTAACTGGCAATTGTGTGTATGCATATCCGGTCACCATAAATCCGTAATTCCCAGCCTTTGCAACTTGCAGCTAGGAAATTTGACTGTTTTTAATCACCTTTGATCTTCTCAATCGTGATTTCCTTCGTCTTTTGGACGTTTTATCAGGTGTTTCATCATAAAGTCCCTTCAAAGGAGTGCCTGTTTCTTTCCATTGGTAAGTAGTATTGTTTCATACATACACTGAGGCTCACACCAAAATACACAGTATCAAACCATTATCGACTCTATGGAGGGTGGCGCTACTGACACACATGCACGCACACGCACACACAGACACACAATATGGCGTCTTCATTGCTTCGTTTTTTACTGCACCACCTCAAGTCCAGTTTATATTATGTCTATGACAACTACTGTTCTGACTACATTAATGCCAATGCAAAGGTTTCTTTCAAACTCATCATAAAATAAATTATACCTACCCAAGGAGGCTCTTCAACATGGTTTTATAGGCCTACTGTATCCTGTAGTAAGGTCTATTTTTTCAAGCAAGAGGGCCTGCCACTATTGACCCCTCACTATAAGCAAACATTCGGGTTTAACACCAGACGGACACTTACTACTATGAACCATATACAGGATGCAGAGATTCTTCTCTCAGCTTAAGCTTCTCACACCACCGTCCAAAATGGACAAAAACATTTTTATGTTTCTTTTTCTTTTTATATTTTCACATTTGCTGCTCTCCCCACGAAACGATGTCATCGGCAGACCGGATCGCCATGGCAACGAACATAGCAGAGCACTGCGGTTTCTGGTGTGTAAATGAACAATGGCCACGCATGGGCAGCAGTCCTTATTTCAAAGTTTATAACAGAGAATCATTCCCCGATGGTTTTCTGCTTCTCACTGAGCTTTAATTCCAGTCAAATAACCCCTTTTTTCCTTTCTCTCTTTGCATCACTTTGCTCTCCTCTTCATCTCTCTTTTTTTCTTACTCCTTCGTTTCAAGGAACTGCTTCGCCTTCTGCATGAATTGGAGAGGCCTCACGTAATAATTCCTGTCATTCAATAAAATATAAACCTTTTGAAACAGACTCAAGGCTTAACATTTTTCCCCCTCTAACTCCTCCTGCAATAATTTTATGTCTTTTACATTTTTTTTTCCCCTCGACAAGGAGAACCCCGCAAGGACGCCCCTCTGCCTACGATTTCTGCAAACTTCAACAAAACGCCGCTCGTTTCGTGAAATGGCACAAGCATCCCTCGCAGTAGGTAGGTCTATCAAAAAAAGACCTTCCGATCGTGGCAAATTTGACTGCATCTTCTCCTTTCTTTCTTCTTTGTTTCCCATGCAAAGACATCGCTAAGTGACATGCAGAAAGCAGGCCCCGATGACTTCATCCGTGGGTCGCTGGGGGAATCAGAGCTAATTCAGAATGCATAGAGATGTCACGTTAACGAGATGGAGGGTGGCAATCCAGCCGTGACTTCATGTGGCATACAAGCACAACATACAGCACTCCACATAAAGCGGTTCCTTCTTTTATCCTTTTCGCACCGAATTCTAAACCGCCATCTTTTGCGCGTTCAGATTTCCCTCAGTCCTGTCTGCGCGAGCGATGATGATTGCCCCTAACATCGAAAAATGCTTATGAAGGAGAGAAACCCAATAACGACATCAAGAAGCTAACCAGCTGAAGATTTATGCAAACATATTGATCCACACAATCAACCTCAGAGAAACATTTTATATTGTACCTCAAAGTGTGGACCAACATTACTCCTTTGTGAAGTATGGACCAAAGTGACTCCTTTTTAAAGTCTGGTCAAACATCTTGCCATATTCGGGCACCTATCGAAATGCTCGACCAGATATCAGAGTCGATATGAAGTCAGATAAAGTCAAGACTGCACTGCCACCCTCCAGCTCTGTGTTACAAAATACAGCAACAACCATGACTGGTGGGGAAAACCAACAGCGGTGAAAAATATAGACAATATTCCAATCGGTGGAAAGGAAAGGATGGTAGGTCGCCACCAACGGTGTAACTGATGGTTTAACCATGTCTGGTTTAAAACAGGACTACTGAAAACACTGAACTGCCCCTCCCCCCCTCCAAACACACCAACCAAATATGAATTGTAAAGATAAGGAAACATATCTGCATACCGAACAAACATATCTGTTGACATGGACAGGTGGAGTGATTTTATGTTTAATTATCACCACAAAGGTATTAACATAACAAAGGCATCATAACAAAAGTATTAACATAACAAAGGCATCATAACAAAGGTATTAACATAGCAAAGGCATCATAACAAAGGTACACATTAAGGGCCATCAGCACCTTGGTGGATTTGGCAAGTGTAAGTTTTGTTGTAATTATCTTTAGCAACCAAAAAGTTACCTTCATGCATGATTGTGACAGCTGTTCTTCATTTAATTTAATCGCCTCTTCATCGAACATTTTGAGTAAAAATTTTTTCTCTTTTGTCTTCTAAATTATAAGCTTAAATTACAACAAGTTCTAGTAGGGTCCTGCAAAATACTTTTTTTCTTTATTTTTCATCCCCACCAGAGAAAGTGATCTCCAATCCATTTTCCTGATGACCTCAATTCTCAAATTACAAAAAAACCTCAGATATCGCTGAAACCACAGAGATATCTGGGAGGACAAGTTAACACACTTACCTCCAGTGAACTCTTCCCTGGTTACCCTTTTTCTTTTTTTTCTTTTTTTTTTACCTTTGGAGGGGGAACCATAACAGGATCACAGAAGGCCAAGCAACAAGTGTGAGGCCTGGGGCAAGATCGTAAGGGACTAACCAAGGAGAGGCGCATGCATGGCAATTACTGTGAACAGCAATCAGAATCCCCAAAACTTACCGCTTTGGGAATTCGCTAGCGACGTACTCACCTCATATAACCTATGCATTACCGTACTGACCATGGTTTAGCATCTGGCAATTTGTGTGTGTGTGTGTGTGTATCTGGCCACCGCCCTTCCGTAATTGCCAGCCTTTTGGTCTGCCAGCGAAGTTTTCATGCTGCCTTTGCACCTACTTTTATATGAGTTGAGGGAGCACGCACTGTGAATCGCTTTTATCCACCAGTAAATGCCTGTGAATTCTTGCCGTAAAGATGTTCCCATTCCCCAGCATCATACGAGTATTCTTGTCGATGTTTCGAACAAGTCCTACTACCTTCAACTTAAACCCTTCTGAATCTGGTATTCCATTTCTTAAAGGGGTTGGGCGTTCAATCTGGTATTCCATTTCTTAAAGACGTTGGGCGTTCAATCTGGTATTCCATTTCTTACAGAGGTTGGGCGTTCAATCTGGTATTCCATTTCTTAAAGGGGTTGGGCGTTCAATCTGGTATTCCATTTCTTAAAGGGAAATAGGGCGTTTGTTTTGCAGGAAACATCCATATTTTTAAAACCAATGTTTGCGGACGGAGAATGATAGATTATTCAAAATAAGGAAGGACAGTAGTCTTCTTTTCAAGAAATAAGTTTCTCACAGATAGAAACTCAGTTATTTGTTGTTCATCACGAATTTGTTCACCCAAACTTTTCAAAATTCAAATGATGCATCTTCCGTTACTCATCATATGCATAATGTTTTGAGGAGATGAAGCTTTGGCAGATGTTTATTGATGAGTTTGAAAGGTTTAACAACTACTAAAGCTATTTCTCTTATATGTCATGTTGGTGTATTCTAAACGCCCTATTTCCCTTTAAAGGGGTTGGGCGTTCAATCTGGTATTCCATTTCTTAAAGGGGTTGGGCGTTCAATCTGGTATTCCATTTCTTAAAGGGGTTGGGCCAATGAAGGAAGTCAATCAAAGATCATGAATATTTCTCTCTCTTCGTTGGTTAAAAACGACAGCTGGAAATTAAAAATGTTCCATTCGTAGGTTGTGAATTTTTAAAGAAATATCTGATTCAAGATGGTACGTTGCAATTATGCAAAATCTGATGTCACCCGGTCAAAACTGCTCGAACATCCGTCACACTTTTTATTAAAACTTTGTCAGGAAAGGAATATCACAATTGTGCAAGAGATACCTCAATTTTCACAATATTTCAGAATGAATCAACAGTATACCCAATTTAATTTTTATACTGAAATCAAATTTGATGGTAAAATCAGTGCTGCCTCAGTTTCAAAGGACAGTGAAAACTTTCTTGCAATATTTTGTCCCTGTTACAAGGCATTTTTGTCTTTCAGCAATTTCAATTGGTCATAAACAGGAACACATTATGATCCTTCTCATAATTTATGTCATCCTAACAAACTTACATTATTTAGGACAGTGAATGACCCCAAGGCTTTTTTTTTTTTTTTTTGAGGCTGCTATACTAATTTCACTATTTTTGCTGTTGATGTTGTCTGCCTGTTATTTTTTTTCCATAATGGAAAATGCATTTCAAATGTCATGAGTTTTGTACATTCAGGGATGTTCCTATCTGATTCCAAGTGGCGGGTAATTTGAAAGTGCCCACTTTGTGTGAGTGAGCTTCAAATTAGCTTTTTGTGGAAAAGAATTCTACCAAGCAGAAAAAGGTGGAAAGAGTACCAAGTATCTTTGGTAGTTTCTGGATGAGTACCAAGTGAAATCCCCAAGCGCCAGGTAGCAACATCCAGCGCCACCTGGCGTGGGTACATCCCTGGATATTCTACCTAAAAATTTAATTTTGGCTTTTTAGCACTAACTCAGTTGGTTGTCAGAAGGACTGACTTGTCAGAAAATTTGCTTGACCATCAAACTTCTTCAATGATATCCAATATGAACTTTAGGGTGAACTACTCTGCATACATAGGAGTACTTCACTATCCTTCCAGTATTATACCTACTTTTCATACCATCCACAGGAGAAAATCTCTGAAATTTGTATTCCCAGTGATCAACAGGTCGAAAGCAGCCATCTATCTAATACGCCATAGTAATACTTCATCACCCTGAAGGTTTAAAACACAATCCACAAATTTACAAATTATAGGAATCTTCTCAATGCCCTCACAGAGGTGTTTCCATGGCGATAATCCACTGTCAATTCATCTTTTATGCTGCTGTAAGAATGACTCTTTTTATCAATATCCTTGAATTTCTGATTATCTTAGCCATCTTTCTGTTTTATCTTATCACGGGCCCCTTCTTCCCCCCCCCCCCTTTCTTTTTCATCAACTCCTCCTTCGAGCCACTTAAACTGGAACGAAACTTAGCTTGAGATCACCGAGACGACCTTAATTTGTCCAAAAATCTGAGAGAGAAGGTGAAATAAATTTGATTATTGTTTGACAAGTGGCTGTGACATCATTAACCTAAGAATGTGACAGGCTCACTGGCAGCAAATGATAGCTGGCTGCTACGGTACGTACTGTGCATAGGAGCTCATTTGCTTCGTTTCAACAATAACGTGGAACTGTGAATTGCTTTTTTTAAAATGAAACATTTTTTTAAAAAAGAATTGTACTAATAATGGGCAAACTGTACGGACATTCAAAAAGGAAACAAAGACGACCGATGAGATTCAAACGTGTCATCTACAAATGTAGACTCAATCAAAACAGCTCACTTGAAACTTTTTGCTCATATCAGACAATTCACACGAGGAATGAAGGAAAATCTGCCCTGATACTATCTAGGGCCCCAAAGTACCGTTTCACAAAATTGGAAAATCCGTTTTCCACTTTTCGTATTCTGCTTTTTGACATTTTCAACTTTCCATTTTTCTGGGAATATCTGTTTCAGAATTAACAGCTTGATTGCAAGTCTCTATGATCATCCGTGACATTCAACTTGTCTCACAAGATACGCATACAAGCATGCGGTACTAGAATCTCTGCTGTAAAGGTTAAGCATTAAGACAAACGACATTTGAGCATAATCTAAGTTCAATCAGAAAAATCATTGGGTATTGCTTCAAAACTTAAATGATCCCCGAAATGTTACACAATTCAATGAAACGAACTTTACAACACATCTTTTTTTTCGTTAAAATACACAAAAGTGTCTCATAAATAAAATACAAAAGGTCATGTGAAGCTTTCCAAAAGTTGAAGAAATTGCATGTTGACATCATTTAGGTGTATGCATAGCAAATATAGTCTAACCACCTCAGCAAATTGCAAACATATTTCATCGCAAGGGAAAGTGAACAGCTGACTGTTTGCAAAATGTAAATTACATAGTTTGTGTTCATTAAATAAAATTAACTTAATAATTTGTTGTTTACTACCTCAGAGGATAAAAGTATAAAGAAAGATCTACAGCTTCATTGAGGGTTGGAATGCAACACTGTAGCACGATTACTTTTACCCTCCCTGTGTGGATATATGGCAAAGGTACAGTAGTAAGGTCATCAGGAATAGTCAGTCGCTTGATTCAAACAGGTGCTGCTGGCTGCGGTTGGTCGACTTGTGCACAGTATGTTGTTGCACGTGTGACAATAGTTTTACTGTAAAGTTGATCAAGAAAATTTAACGCAATTGCACAGCATGTACAGTGCTAATTTTATGTTTTCTGTCAACACAAATCTAATTTTAAGCGCTTTCTCCGAAGTTGGTAAATTCCATGAAATTCCATAGAAAAGTATATTTTTGAAATTTTTCTGGGCCTTGAGTAATTATCATCATTGAGTGGATGGACACCTGACCCGAGGCAGATGAGCACACAAATTCTGCCTACGGTACACTACATAGTACACGAAAGTACATAGTACACACAAATGTATGCACAGTTAATGCATAATGAGTACTGTTTATGCTATCTGAGCAAGTATCCCCACACAGCCACTTATAACAGTGATGTTTATGGACAAACAAAGGACAAAGGGAGCAAAGTGTAACTTTACTTATATTATCCACATTGACAAACATTACAGATAAAAAAAAAAAGGTTGAACTTAAACTTTGTTTTTACTCCAGATTTCATTTTTACAAATTTGTACAATACAGTAACTGCACCCGGTGTTCAAACAAGCGGTCTTTGCATTTTACTGTGAAGACTTCATTTTTTTTTTCTCCTTTGCATGCCCCCGATACAACAGCATTGTACTACAATAGGTACAGTTAAGTGTACGTAGTGTGTATTGTATTGTTTACTTCGACAGTTGGATCCAGGTATTGATGACACACAACACCAGGCCATGTTCATGACATGCCTAGAAGACAAACTGCATTTATAGAAATCAACTCTCCTACAAGTTGGATGTATGTACAGCACATGGATTGAAAACCAGTCCCAAACTACGGGAGGGTCTCCGTTGCTAAGGAGACGGTTCAAAGCGACTGCTGAAGAAACTGACCAGACTCTGCTGATGGATTCGCAAACGTACAGAGGGACTGAGAATCTGTGCAAAGGATGGGGTGGGAGGGGGCATGATGGTGATAGTTTGAATTCCCGCCAGGAGGTTCCAAATTTCGATAGTGATGGGTGAGTTTTGACAATAATCTGGACACTGCCATCGTCAGTGAGGGGGGTTGTGAAGACCATGCAATGCCTTAAAGGCAGGGTGACACGCAACTAAGAAGAAGTTGCTTCATTCTGAACTTGCAGAGTGAAACCCTGAATGTCAATCTGTTAGAATTGTTTCTATCTAATACTGTATTTGAGATGTGGCTTTTCAAAGTTTGATGAAAATGCAACTTTATCATAATGTGGCCTATGCACAGTGTTGGCATTTCTGTTGTAAGGCCTGAACATTGTCTTTTAATGTCTTTTAATGTCTTTGTCATCTGGCTCACACATTGGTAAGTGATACCAACAGGCTCCCAAAACAAAACCCTTCCGACATAAAAAATCGTCAATTGTTCTTGAGCGAAACGTGAAGTAAACAAAGGATAACATAAGACATATCACAGGATCATAGTTCATCTCCTGATTTCACAAATTTGCATACTTGATGTTTATTCATGATACAGGTGTAGGACAGGAATTTGCCAGTGAAGTTGTCAATATTTGATGAATATCAATGAAATCTGTGGCTATTATCCACTTCCTCAATGATTTAATGTACAGCCAATACTCCAAAATGCCACTTTTCACGTCACGCAACCTTTAAGAGCTCCACACTGCTCCAGACCATATACGTGAATTCATAACTGTGATTTGGGTGCTCCTAAACCAGTCAAACCAAAAAATATGGGCATCAATTGGGCAACCAACACTACTGATGACTAAACTCCAGAATTGTAGGGACTCATTTGTACGTTTAGTCTTTCCTACATTTCCCTTACCCCCCTTCTCTTAACCCTTCCATTCACACCCTCAACCTTTAAACATCCAGCCTGACCATCATCAGGTTAATAATAAGCTTTGTGGGTGTAAATTCACATCAGTGTCGTCTACATTAGGTCGAAGAATTTCAGTTTAATCAAGTTGCTTCTAACACGGTAGTGGGGCATGCATGCATCAGTCCTGTGGGGGACAGGCGTGTGAGAAACGAAGAAAACTCATTATTCTCTGTAAAATTATGAGAAAAGTTCAAGTCTCTCTCTAGTACTTTGAAGCCAAGTGCCACACATTTGTTTACGGTGAAATTATCGCATGCATGTATTCCTGTGAGTTTTAGTTTCCACTGTATTCGCAATTCAAAGGTTAACATCTGCTAATCAAAACAGGTTGACTCTTGGCCAAATCAAACATTTTTCCTTCTTTTTTTTTTTTAAGCAAAAACTTAGCAAAATCATCACATTGTTCATGTATGGCATGGTCAGTCATTTCACACAATGGAAAGGGTTTCTCCTAAACCTTTATGACAGCAACACAATATGTTACAAAATCAACAGAACAGGACTCAACGCAGCTGCCTCCACCTCTTCTTGCAATCTTTGCAGCCTGGATAAATTTGTCAATAAATCAGGCTGAAAAAGATCACAGAAAATACATGATAGTAGAAATCTCCATTGATCAGGGCCACCTAACGTCCATTCAAAGATAAATTGCATCCAGTAGTAATTTGGGCCAGCCTTGTTGCTGTACCAAAATAAAGGTAAATTGTTGATAAATATGGTAAAATACCTTGACAATGGAATTTTAAATGAATTTGAAGTATGCAAAGTTGTTTTGAATCTGAAAGACATCATTGGAAATTCTTACTTCTTTACTAAGATTAGTGTTTAAATTTAAAACTTTTATCTGAAAGTGATTCATTTGATTTAAGAACATATATTTTGTAGAGTTAGCATACAGCACCACATGGTCCCGATGACCACTGAAGACCTGCAATCTGCAGACGAGCCAACCGGAATCTGACAGCAGCCAGCAACACAGTTATGACAATATCAGAGCCTCCCACGCTAAGGATGTCTTAGGAAGAGTTCCTTCATTGAGATAGACCAGCATCATTCATGTTCCAAATATGGAAACAAAATGGCACAACTGGCATGTACAGTGGGTACTGGGTGCCAGGCAAATGGAAACAAAATGGCACAACTGGCATGTACAGTGGGTACTGGGTGCCAGGCAAATGGAAACAAAATGGCACAACTGGCACGTAAAGTGAGTGCTGGATGCCAGGCAAATGGAAACAAAATGGCACAACTGGCACGTACAGTGAGTGCTGGATGCCACACAAATGGAAACAAAATGGCACAACTGGCACGTACAGTGAGTGCTGGATGCCAGGCAAATGGAAACAAAATGGCACAACTGGCACGTACAGTGAATGCTGGATGCCAGGTAAATGGAAACAAAATGGCACAACTGGCACGTACAGTCAGTGCTGAATGGCAGGCAAATGGACAGAAAATGGCATCATATGGCACGTACAGTCAGTGCTGAATGGCAGGCAAATGGACAGAAAATGGCATCATATGGCACGTAGTGAGTGCTGGATGCCAGGCAAATGGAAACAAAATGGAACAACAGGCATGAACAGTGAATGCTGGATGCCAGGCAAATGGAAACAAAATGGCACAACTGGCACGTACAGTCAGTGCTGAATGGCAGGCAAATGGACAGAAAATGGCATCATATGGCATGTACAGTGAGTGCTGGATGCCAGGCAAATGGAAACAAAATGGCACAACTGGCATGTACAGTGAATGCTGGATGCCAGGTAAATTATGGAAACAAATTGGCACAACTGGTACGTACAGTGAGTGCTGAATGGCAGGCAAATGGACACAAAATGGCATCAAAAGTGTGAGTTGGCACAACTCTCTCTACCACGGAACTCTCATTTTAGGTGGCCCTGCATCCGGTGCTCCATCAAAGAAGCGATGAGATTTCTGCATGATCCATGCCCCTGATGACTGGCATGCAATCTGCGTTCTGAACCCTCCGATGGATGCGGCACCTATACCTAAGATGGTTTTTTTGGCAGTGACTTGACTGTAATTTAGCCGAAACCAACAAGGTAGAGTTTGACCTCAGAATGACTCTGAGGTCAAGGAACAGTCTTGAGGTTACATGGTTGAGGCCAGATACCACCACCACCATCATTTCAGAGACATAGCAAAGGAGGGTACAGTAGTAACACCACTGATGCCTGCTCAATGGCAGACACTAATATACTTAGTGTGAAACTGTGGGAGTCTTCAATACCTACAGGGGGTACACCAGATAAAGAGAGAGAGACAGAGAAAGAGAAAAAAAAAAAGACCAGCCAGTTTATCTCAGAAATTGAGATCAAACGGCCTACAAGCTATCACACCGTTTACGCACGACAGCCTCAGAGATTTCCACTCGGTGAAGGATGTTTATATCGGGTACTTGAGTGGGGTGTGCCTCGTAGTGGTGGCCCCATACCGTTCATGTTTGCTTAGCCGGCGGGAGACCGGTGGCGTGCGTCTCTGATAGACCAACCGACGATCGATGCTGTCACAGAAAGAGTAGTCTTCTCTGTACATGTGGCAAGGTTTATTGGAATGGAGGGCTCTGGGCTCAGGGCGGAGCATTAGAGAACATTAGTGCATCACATAGTCAACTATTTATCCAGGTGTAATGTCACTGCTGTAAATGTGTGTATCGCACAAACAAACAAAAATTTTAGAATCAAAGGTGTGATTTTTTTACAGTAATGCCTCTAGGATCTTAGAAGAGCAGGAACCAATGTTTGTTTCGATATCCACAGCAATGCATGAATGATTCATGTTAGTTCTATTTGTCCGCTTTCAAGTCAATCTGTAAGTGCCGTATAAAATTTTAGCACCTAAAAAATCCAAATAGGACATATCACACTTTTGTCATATTTTTTGCACTTTTTTTCTGCTTTCTGGCAGCTTTCTTCTTTCTTTTTTTTTTGTTTCATTCATTCCATTTAAAGAGAAAAAGGGAGTTAATGGACAAACATGGTTTACAAAGACAATAGCTTTAATCACTGTCAAACCATTCAGCTTCACAAGTAAACATCTACAAAAAGTTCACCTCCTCATAAACATCATGCATAAGATGAGTAACAGAATATCCATCATTTGAATGTTTAACAGTTTGAGTGAACAAATTATTCTTGAGCACCAATTAAAAGTGAATTTCTATCTGTGAGAAACTTATTTCTTGGAAAAGAAGTCCACAGTCCTTCCTTACTGTACAAATCATTCTGTGTCCAAAAATGTCTATTTTAAGACTACCATTTTTTCTAATTTTTTTTTCTGTAAAGCAAAGGCCGTATTTCCCTTTGAATTACAATTTGTGCTGGCTTAGACAAAGCCTGGGGTGAAGTTTAAGGCAAAAACATCTCGAGAGTGGTCTTTTGCATGCCAGAGCTAGCAACTTATGGCTCTCTGTCTTCTTTGGGCCAATATGAGCCAGATGAGCTTTAAACTGATATGATGCTTAAATGAGCCCCATAGACATTCTCCGCTGTCATTGAATATTAAAACTACTTGAAATTTCATTCAATTCTGCCATGACTTTCATTCACCTGCATTTTGAGATACAAGCACAAATCTCCTGCGATATGTTCAACTGACCAACATGTCAAGTTTTCCTTCATATATACAGTGCAGTTAAACTGCATTTTAACCACATTCACCCTGAAGATGGCATTCATTGATACCAACCATTCACTTCCAAACCGATCAGCCTTCGCTACCGTGGCAGCAGACGGGGTGCAGTGTTCCAGGAAAAAAAGAGCTGTCAATTCCGCAGAAACTTTGATCGTCGAAATACACCTCCGCTCCTCTCCTTCACTGACACCGTCCGTGGCAAAAGTCGGATACACAAGCAACGTGTCAGCTACCTTTTCCCCCCGGTTCAGTTCACCTACCCTTTTCTTTGGGTATTTTCCTTTCTTTTTCCTTCTTACCACTATTTTTTTGTAACAATTATTCAAATTCGGCTGGGAACTGAGGGCAACTTGACCTTTTTTGGTGTCTTCTATTTCCTTAAAACCTTTCCGACTCCTAAAATACCAAACTTTCCTTGTATTTCTTTTCTATTTCCAATCCTTTTTTCTACATTTTAAGTCTTTTATTTTTGAATTTTTTTTTCTCTCTTTTCTTTCCTTTCTTTCTTCCGCCCGACTTGTCCTCATTCCAAGACGTGTTTTATTTTTCTTCTTCCACAGAAGCCATTTTTATTTTTTTTTTTTCCTTTCTCCATGCCATACAGTATTTTGAATGGGAAATCCTTGACTGTGAAAGCATCTAGCCCTAGCCCTTTGAAACAAGACATGTCAATCCCAGGAATAAACCCAGTAGCAGGATAATAGCGCTGGCTGCAAATATTCAAATGGCAAGTAACGGGATACCCCGCTACACGGTAGCGTCTGACGATTCCATTGCCCCGGGGACCGTGGCGACATAGTTCTCAATAATATTCCAAAAATGCCTTCCTAGCTGGGAGGTGTTAGTCTATGGTGCATGTACAGATACCACAAGGCTTTTAAGTACGTAGCAGCACTGATACAGTACTTACATGTTCTTCTGTATACATGTGCAGCAGTGCACAATACCCTAATAATATTATGCATAGTGAGGCTATATTAGAACTACAACAGCCAAAGGGGTAATTACCAAAGCTTCTCTAGAGGTTCCTTGCGATGAACAAACAATCAGGAATGAATCAAGCTGGTGGAGAAGGGGAAAAATTTAAGGAAACATGACAAATTTATGGATTCACACTGGTGGTGGAGAAAAGGTTTGTCCCCCACCCCTTCCCTTACCATTCATTGCACATTAGCACATTTGGCTCAAAATGGTTTAACCAAAACCATATTCGATGGCAGTTAATCCTTCCCGAGAGCGCAGAAAGGGAGATGAGCGAAATGTAGCGGGGGGGGGGGAGATGTTTAGACATCAATCTGACAGGTTTTGACAAATTCCAATCCAGGGGCGACAATGTAACATTTGGATTCAATCGTCATAAGCAGAAGAATAATAACAGCAAAACGTATGCATGGCAGTGGATTTACCTACATGTTGACCGATTTCCTGATGGTTTTTGACACCAGCCTTAAACAGGAGTGTTGGAATGGCTTTAATTGCCTGCAATTTTTTTTTTTTTGGCTTGTTGTGTTTTCTACCTATTAAAGTTGTATTCAATTGATGTAAAGTGTTGAACTGTGTTGTTTTCCATCCATGCACAGGGTACAACTTAAGTTTTCAAATTTGCATAACAGTTTGCCGTTTTCTTGGGTATTTTAGAGAAACATTTGTGAAAAACCTGATGTTGCATCCATGTGCAAAACATGCAACACAATTCTCAATACTCAATTGGTGTAGCAGTTTGATCATTTTGGGGAGCAAAATGAGATGCAATACCCAGTAAATCAATCCCTGATACAAGTTTGTGATGCACTGCACAAACCATATATATCACCAGCCTACAGTAGCATGTACATCTTTCCTGAAATTTCTTCTTTTTAATCACTGTCTTTGCATACAGCATATTACCAAGGTAAACATTCGTTATACAATTTTCCAGGAAAACGAAACAGGCAATGGACAGTGCATTTCATAACGAAGAAAGTTGGTCATGAACTTGCCAAGTAGTGATTGTTTCAAATACTTTACCCACTGTGATTAATAAAGTTTTGGTCGTCCATGCTCGTACACCAACCTCGACTATTTAGATGTAATTCACAAGCTACCACCGGCCTCCCTGTTGACAATCAGTATTCAAAATTTGGAGAGATTTTCCCTCTTGTTCAATAATTTTCTTTCTTCTTTTGGGGACAATTTTTGTAAAAAGTAGGAACCAAAATGAGAAAAGATTGGACAGGTAGTTTAACTGTTCTAAATTAGACAAACCCCAGTAGTCACTATCAACGCAGTTAAGCGTATCACGACATGTACAGTTAAACAACCCTGAAGTAAATCAAAATGACCAGGAGGTGTGAGCCATCATGTGCAGCCTGGGCCCAGTGGAAATTAACGCATAAATTTAACATTTTTTAATCCAACGGACCCAAAACTTGAACTGCCTCCCAGAGATCATTATAATCTAGGAACAAGATAAAAATGTAACTGCATGTGAATAGCTTCACAAAGAAATACTATTAGTTTCTCTCTGTGGGAATTTCCCGATCAAGTTTTCACAAAGAGGGGGGGAGGGAGGGGGGAGAGAGGGAGGGAGGAAGGGGAAATTGCTTCTTGTGAACACTGACTGTTTTTTCCATGCAACTACTGCAACATGTACTACAATGACTGATAGTTTTTAACAGTTGACACTGACTAATGTTCTAAATAGCCACTGGTACATGCATATTATTAACTGAAAGTTATTCAAACTGCCTTATGAAAATTTGAACACTGGCTAGTGTTTGCAAGCAACTACTGCAATGTGCTAGTATCGAGAACAGATAGATTTCCACGATGCCTTTATGGATGACTGTGTTTCATCCAAGCTGATGTGTGGAGTTTTTACCAGTTTGGTGTTCCACAGATAAAGTGCAACTAGCAGGCTTCAACTTGATCTTGACACACTGATACAACTAATGACAAAACACTTGAATTACCAATCACACAATGAAAAGCCAGGAAGGCTTCAAAGGCATTGATACGACTAATAACAAAACACTTGAATTACCCATTACGCAAAAGACAGGAGGGTTTCAAGGCACACCATGTTTGAACTTTAAGATGTAAAATCTTGAAGCTTAAGAAAAACTTGTTGCTATACTACTCTGGGAATGAATGCTTCTAAGGCACCACGAAACATAAAAGATCCCACTCACTAGCGTCTAAGCTCCTGTTAGGTCTTAATGCTGCAGTGCATGCACAAATCCAGTACATGAACCTATTTATGTACACAGAGTGAGCCAAAATCTCCGACGACGTCAGCAAATTTTCACTCACTGGATTATTCTTTCATTAAGACACATACTACTCCCAATAGTGATCATTCAAATGCACCTTGCGAAAGTTAAACTGCACTTTCTTGCCATACCACCACATTGGAGGATAAAAGTGCAGAAAACCTTACTCCTTTAACAACTGGTTGCAACAATGGTATTGCAAATCACTTAAAAAAAAAACAAAAAAAAAACCTGCTCCCTGTAATTATTCCCCACAGAGTCCACACCACGAGGGTCTTACTTTTAAAGTTGCAACACCCTTGACTACTCCGGAGGGATTACGGTGGCATGAAAACTGGTGTACTAATATCTTTCACGTTTTATGGCCTATCTCTGCAACCGACGACACAGACAAACTGCGAAGAAATACTGGTACACAGTAACTGTACCTTTAAGCTCACGCTTTCATGTACATATCATTGTTCACTTATTAACCATACCACAAAGAATCAGTTACATTTCAAAAAAAGATTTTCTTCTCCGTTCTTCTTTGACCGATAAAGATCCCTTGCACTTTTTTGAAGTAGAAATAGTTTACACTTTGACATGCAAATTATTGCACCCGACCTTGGAAAGTTCTTAAATGTGAATGTAAGTTGCAGAGAGCTGTTACTGTTACTTAATCACTGTTACTTATTTAATTAACATGTATTGTATACGGGATGTGTCTAAGACCTTGCACCTTGTTGCATTGGTTTTGCAAAAAAAAACGTAGAAAAAAGAAGAATTTAAAGGATGAGCAAAGGGGAACCCTCCTATTTAATATGATATGGCACATTCATACAGTATGTGTGTGTTAGTACAGTAAGTAGCATGTACAGTACAGTATCAGATGCTGCTGTGTTTGTGTAACTTATATGAAATCAGGCAACAACCCTTTGAATATTCATTATATGAGCGAAAAAGAAGAATTTAAAGGATGAGCAAGGGGGAACTCTCCTATTTAATATGATATGGCACATTCATAGAGTATGTGTATGTTAGTACAGTATGTAGTACGTACAGTATCAGGTGCTGCTGTGTCTGTGTAACTTATATGACATCAGACAACAACCCCCTTTGAGTATTCAGAATCAGAGCAAAGAGGGTCTTCATCTATGACAAAACACAAACTTACCACCAGGTTCAAATATATTTATATCATTTTAAACGAACGGTGATCCGTGAGCGTCATACAGATGATTGTGAAAAGATGGTTGTGAAAAGTCCTCAAAATAGCAAGTATAGTCCAAACACAAATAAAGAGAAACATAAAAGAAGCGTTGAGTGAGCAAGGTCAGTCAGCATCATCTTCCAACCGACAAAGAGACTCCAGATGGTAGAGAGAGAAGAGAGTGCAGGAAGGGGGCACTATGCTAGAACAGACCAGGATACTATGTTACAGGCAAGCTACACTTAACTACTGTACAGAATGTAGTGAGAAATACAGTACTTAGAAATGAAACTAAGTCCACAAAGGGTAAATTTAACTGATCAGTGATCATTTACATCACATGTATGCCTGACAACGTTGTGAGTTGCCAATTACTGTGTAGTGCCCCGAAGATAGGATCCTAAATTCAAAGTGTTTCACCATGCCACGTAAATGTATCCATGGCTGACTAGCTGGTGGGTAAATAAATTTACTACGGGTCCAATAGTTCACCATATCCCCCTCCTGGCCCCCTCCCCAGATCCCCAACCCCCCACCATTACAACAGTCATAATGTGTCCGTATCTCTAGTTTTGAAAACAAGCCACCAGTCACGGGAGCGTGAAATGACAAGTTTTCAACCGGGGAGGGGGGCCATTCCAGATTAACGCATCCTTCTGAGCGGATTTATGAGTCAATTCTCCAGTTCCTTCCATCTTTGGCATTATTTTGTTTTATAATTTGGTTACTGTCCAACTACTACCAAGAAACACATACATCCGGTACAGTAGTTTGGGGTCTTTTGACAAACTAAACTGTTCTTAAAGTAAAGGTAAGTGACATTTTAGTTCGTGCATCTAAAGCAGGTGAATTTGGGGGATTTTTCTTTCTTGCGTTTTCTAGAGTTATCTAGTACTTAAACATAATACCTTCTATACTGTTCAGGATATCATCCCTGTGGTGATTTCAACGAAATCTGGAAATCTGTCGCCAGGCTTTTTGTTGCGCAGAGCATACTGCATGTCCAGTTTACACCCATTTCTGTATCATGGTAGTGACATTCAAAGTTTACATACTGTATGCAGGCCTTGAATTCTGAGGCGTGCGAGTGCGATTGCATGCCACCACTCGCCTCAGTTCACTGTGAGGAATGCGATTTTTTGCACACCTAGATAAAGAAGGGCACTAAGATGAATGTGTTACAGTTTAACAAACGGCACACCTACCACACTCCTTACTTTCCTGAGGAGTGTGATTTGTAGCACACCTGGAAAATCTAAACTCAAGGCCTGCATATAAAAGGAAGAAATTCAAGAATGGTGAAAAAAAACGGTTCATGGTACAATTAAGAGATCAACTACCCATCAAAACCTGCATTCAGTACTGAACCTCACAGACCTAAAATGGAGGGAGCCATTTTGCAAAACTCAGTCAAGCCAAAAAAATTTTATACACTCCTCGCTGAAATGTTCTCCTTACAACTTATAAAATCAAAAAGTTCCCTGTCATACAATGTGCAGTGAAAGACCATTTTACTTCACTGTCAAAATTAGATCTCTGTGCAAACTTCAGAGGACAGGGTGGAAAACAAAGCAATCGATGAGCCGAACTGAACGGAACCAGCGATAAGGGACCCCTTCATCAAATGACAAAAATTGTCCACGTAGGCACAGATTTTCACATTGAATATTATCTTCCAAAGTTAATTAGCATACAAACCAAGATGCTATGTTGCTGGATTTCTGCTACTTCCTTATCAACGAGAACTTCTGCTCGAGGCAGGCGACACTCGGGTTCTTAAAGCGAACGTGTAATACTGTGTAATGCTTGTAGTGCAGCGGCACAACACGCATGCATGCATGAAACTCTGCTGTGATTCAGAATTTTGAAGGAAGACTCAGATTGTGAAACAGAAAGGGCAACTTTTTACGTGGCAACCGTCGACAATGGACTTTCACCACGAAACAAAAAAATTCAAGGCAACATTTAAGGTTGCGAGCCAAAGATTGCTGTACATTAACAACAACATCAGGTACTTCTACTGCTGAAGCCATTTACAGTTCTGTAAATTTTTGCTTCAGCAACTATTTGTGGTTTAGCAAACTGGTAAGCCTCACACGGAATGTATACATGTAGTATAGCCTACAGTACATGTATCAAAGTGTGAGGCTATCCCAACCTTAACTGCATAAATGGTGTGCTTAAATGTACTGTACATATAGATACAAGCAACTGTACATATAACTGTGTACAAGTATCAATGACTGGATGCTAACACTTTGGCATACAAAGCAATTTTGGCATACAAAGCAACTTGTTTTTTTTTTTTACAAAATGTGAAAATTAAAATAAATTTCATCAATATATTTTCTCTGCCCTATGGTCTCAAACCTGGGTGGAATCTGTCGGGTAGTTGTAAAAAAGACACAACATACCTTCAGTGTAGTCTTTATACCAAATGAGCCTCATGGCTCAAAATAACTGAGAGCATCTACTGCAAGAAAAAAAAAAACACCATCTTGTCCAGCTATGTTAAAGCCGGCATGCCCCAGGAACGGCAAAATACACCTCACCAAAGGCATTGCCCTTTTGTACCACTGCCTTTTTCTACCAGTGCCCTTTCTGTCAATGTCGACTGTACAGTTCAGACACAGTTACATTACACAGGTCCTTTTTTTTTCTGCCAGAGAAAGTTTGGGCCAGAATTTTACTTCCATTTTTCTTCAATTGCACCCACTTTCCATGAAGTTAGGACCTGCACATGCAAGAAAATCTATCACTGGCACTTTATGCAGGCTGGTGAGGTCCAGGGGTCGGAGTTAGGGCCCCTGTGTGGTCCAGAGGTTATGTCCCCATAAGGGTGTCCGGGGGAATAGCACCATGGAAGCTGCTTTCAATTTGGGAGCTGTTCCGCTTTAAGGGCTGTATATTTTGTTTTTGCTTATTTTAAGCCCTTGAGTCATACAAGCATGCATAAAGTCTGTAGCTTTAGTGTAAATACAGTAGGTCATAACCTGTGTCAGACACTTTATTTCAATTTTCCTGGATGGGAGTTCCACTCCTACCTTTAAAACATTTCAAACATTTCTGAATGTTTTAGAGCTTTGATAATTGAGAGGCACTGTTTTGTATGTACTTATGCTTCCAAGCCAACCTCTACCCATTACCCAATCATCAAATTAGGATAAATGCTTCCATTGGATTCCATTGGAAGAAAATCCCATGGAAATGTAAAATCGTACCAGAATGACTGCAAAATCACATCAAAAAAAACACGTCAAATCTATCTCACCAGTCAATATATCCTCCATTGAAGCCAGCGCAAATTTGAAAACAGGTAATCTCTTCTGCACTTAAGGCTGCAATCCGACAGTCTCATTTGCGTGGGTCGAGAATATCTCGAGAAATTCTCAGGATAAAATATCGGCTCCACAACCTCTTCATGGACTAGACTTTCAAAAACAATTTTTTTTTTTTTTCAAATAAAATGCCATTTTTCACAAAAATGCGGACGATACATAATCACGTGACTTTCCCCTCTAGGGTTGGAAACATTGAATCACTGATTTTCCAATTCAGACATTTTTAAGTACACGATATACCTGTTGGATACATATTTCAATACATACTGTGTTTAATACTGTGTAGAAATGGGAGTCTGAGATTTTGAACACAAAGCTGGCCTCCCTTCAATACCATGAATGAATTCTTCAACTCTGGTTGCAAGGCAAAGGTATGGCGACTATACTAAATACTGTCCTTTCAAATTCCTTACTCTGCATTCAACATATATAGGGAAGAACTGTCTGCAAAATTTTCACATTATCATTTTTACTTTGGTGAATGCCTCTTCACCAAATGGACGATTCCGAGCTGCCAATCACTTTCACACTTGACAAGAGCTGCTTTATTAACACACCGGCTATTCCACTGACAGCCAGGGAGGGCCGGTCGTCGTAGCAACGTTGCTCATGTGCTAGCAGTTTCCACTCGATTTGACAGCCTGCATGTCTCACTGCTGCCCCGAGACTTGACATGAAAACTTTGGGGCTTGCAAATATTCGTACACAATAAACAATTTTTGGCATCGATAAATACTGAGCCGGCTAATCCGTCACTGAACGTCAGCCTTGTCAAATATAACGTCGTCGGGCTTGATCCGCAACAAAGGCCGTGGAGAAGGCAAGGCAGTCGGTGTCTCAATATGTCCTCCTTCGTGTATACTTACGTACGTCGATCAGTCACCCGAAGGATGATTCAAAACCGTTTGTTCATGTGTCCGTGCGTAATCAAGACCGTCGTCGTTCATGTGGGCTTTGCAAGGATATTTTGGAGGTTCAATTAAATAAAACGAGGATAGGCAGTGTACAGTAGCTGTGGGTCAGCATCTGCACACTTTCCTTTGAAGGTTGCCTCCAACTGAGCAACTACTTTGGTTGCAAATTCTAAAACTCTACACAAACCACACATTTAATTCAAAGTTTCCTTATCTACTGTTTTAAAATTTTGATAAAAAAATTCAGATTTTAACTGTTTTCTGTCAACTAGTAAATGAAGGTCTTTTTTTTGCTAGGAAATTCAAGTCATTTAAAACCCAAATATTTTTGTATGGAGCATCTAAATTTTGGCTCACTTGTAACAAGACTGCAAGCTATGTTTAAGTCTTCCTCACAACTACAAGCTATCCTCTTAGTAGAGAGGCCTCTCTCATAACTAACTATCCAAGAAATGTTTGTCTCACAACTAAACACCCTCCTGATAAAATCTTTGTCATAACTACCTAAGGACCTATCCTCCTACTAAAATCTTTGTCATAACTACCTAAGAAGCTATTCTCCTGCTAAACTATTTGTCATAACTAGCAGAGAACCCATTTTCCTGCTAATATCTTTGTGATAACTAGGTCTAAGAACGTACCCTCCTTCTAAAATCTTTGTCATAGCTACCTTAGAAAATATCCTCCTGCTAAAATCTTTGTCATTACTACCTAAGAACCTATCCTCCTGCTAAAACCTTTGTCATAGCTACCTAAGAACCTATCCTCCTGCTAAAATCTTTGTCATAACCACCTAAGAACCTATCCTCCTGCTAAAATCTTTGTCATAGCTACCTAAGAACCTATCCTCCTGCTAAAATCTTGTCATAACTACCTAAGAACCTATCCTCCTGCTAAAATCTTTGTCATAACTACCTAAGAACCTATCCTCCTGCTAAAATCTTGTCATAACTACCTAAGAACCTATCCTCCTGCTAAAATCTTTGTCATAACTACCTAAGAACCTATCCTCCTGCTAAAATCTTTCTCATGACTACCTAAGAACCTATCCTCCTACTAAAATTTTTCTCATAACTACCTAAGAAACTATCCTCCTGCTAAAATCTTTGTCGTAGCTACCTAAGAACCTATCCTCCTGCTAAAATCTTTGTCATAGCTACCTAAGAAGCTATCCTCCTGCTAAAATCTTTGTCATAGCTACCTAAGAACCTATCCTCAGGCTGCTAAAATCTTTCTCATAACTACCTACGAACCTATCCTCCTGCTAAAATCTTTGTCATAACTACCTAAGAACCTATCCTCAGGCTGCTAAAGTCTCTCATAACTACCTACAGATCCTCCAAGTAAAGTCTTCTCACAACCACCCTATCCTCCTCCACGTTTTGGCGGTTCTTGCATCAGTAGCAAAAAAAAATCAACAAGATGTTTCAATTAAACAACTTCATCAGGAGTAAATTGTACTAAAGAATTGAAAGTAGTCAGCACTGGCAAGATCATGGTCCATATTACCTATGTCTCTCAAAACTTGACCAGGAAGGAGGACAGCCTGGCACTGCTGTGGCGGGATCCACCACCGAGATGGCAGAGGTGCACGGTAAGCACGGTAGGCGCACAGCACTACCAATAAAAAGTTACATTATCCGAATGTCTGCAGGGGGGGCTTTGGGCAAGCTAGGATGTAGAGCAATGACGTTGTTTGCAGCAGGTATCGTTACGAAGAGTGCCCTACAATCATCTGAGTCAGAGGTGGTCGTTTACAGTCCAGCAAAACAAAGCATGAACAAACAGGGAACCTCTTCCAAAGCTTGGAACTGGACAAACCAAATGGTTGAAAGAGGGGTGATGCCCTGTACAGTACAGTAAGTCAAAGGTTAGCATCTTGAGTAAAGCTGTTCAGCATCGGTCATGTAGTGGCAGAATGAAGATACAGTAATACAGATGATGAGAAGGGGTTGTCTGGGTCTTACATATATCTGCAAAATGTGGACACAAAAAGACAGAAAATTAATAGCACAAGTTTACATTTTTTCTAATGACCTACAGTAACACTTTGTTTACAAAAACAGACCATCCCAAATATCTGCTTCGGTACAACTTTACAGTCTAAGGTCTTGTCAAATTGGTACATATTGTAGCTCTCTACATGAATGTGTTTGAAAAATGTCAGCAGTTCACCAACTCAACTCCCATATGACCTTGGAATTTTAAGAAGGTCATAACTTGTCACATGATTAAATTACAGGCTGCCGTAAGCAGCATTTTTATTCATTTCTACACAAGAGGAAGAGACTAGAGACAACCTAGAAGAGTATCATACAATGTTGCACATCCACGTAGATCACGATGCTGCACGACAGATTCTCACACGTATGCAAAGCCATCGATTGACTACATTTTACGAACTATGCAAGTATTAACCATAACGGTTTAGAGAAGAACTGTAGTTACTGTATCACCCATGCTGGTTCGAAGGTGCTCGGAGAATTGCCGACCAACATCGACAATATAGTCGTGGGCTGGCAGGCACTGACACAAGTACAGTACGGCGCGTACGCAAAAACGTACAGATGCTGGTTGGGGGAAGTTGTACACTGCATTTGTAGAGCTTCATATCTGAATGCTTTGCACTGCAGCGGTTAGTTGACTCACACATACACACACACACCCTGTAAACTGACAGTGTCAAGCAAGTGCACAATTACACACACATAACCAAACTCTGGTTGAGTCATCACTCATCACCTTCGCAGCAGTGTAAAGTTCCATGAAAAGCCATCTACCGTCAACTGTTACTGGTAAAACTACTACTTACAAGCAGTGCTGGAATCGAACTCAGTCTGTGTGTCACCATCACGGGGAGAGGACCAAATGCACTGCCTCTAGAATTCAGGCACAGTCAAGTATGATCGTTGTAAGGGTACATACTGTACGTGTGCAGAGCACGGTCCGAATCGTAAGTGATTCAATTGAGACCACTTATCAACAACAACAACAAAAAAATCACAGTCTTTCTTTTGACCATGAGCTTGATGTTTTATAAATCACAGGAGAGAAAAATGTACAATTTACATGCACATGGAAACTTATTTGCTGTTTTTTTAAACCTCAGATAAAGAAAAAGTTTCGAAAAAAGAGTAATGAATGCAATAAAATGGTTTCTTGCTTGAAATGGGGAGGGCCTGCCATTTACCAACACTTTTCTCTTCACTGATGGCTACTGTAGTGCCAAATTAAACACTGCCCTCAATATCGAAGTTCAACTTTTGCAACTTCACTATACTGCAAATGCTTTAATCTGAGGAAGTTTGATCTCTGGAGTGAGTCCATGAAGAGAGAAAACGACATACTGTATGTGCAGTACCCCACTGCATGGGTGACAATACACCACTTGTATTGAGAGTCGCAACTCCCAGCCGGAGGTTGTGACTTGCATTCACTTTCCTTGGAGTCATAGGTCATGGCGGCTCCTGTGAAATTTTTAAAACTATCATTCATGAAAAAACATTCCATGAAGATCATTTTTTGCTTTGAATGTAATTCTGCAAGTTTCATATGATACATTGCTAAAAACAAACCTTTCTTTTAACTTTGAGTGTGAAATTGTCACATTATTTTTTGCTTGGGCCCTACAAATATGATAATTTCTGCTTAAAACTGAACATGATCAATTTAGGTGGAAGTTACATCATTGAATCCTACACCAAGTGAGAGTCGTGAGTAGCTTCAGCGAGTTGGGACTATGTGGCGGCGAGTACTACAGTCGGGACTAAGTGGCCATGATGAGTACTTACGTCACGATTATGCCGTTGCTGGCACTCAACTCCAAAAAAATGTCGGAGTCCCCCAAGGCTACCTTGTTAACTTAACTGCAAGGTAGATCTGCGAATAGTATTCACCAAACCGCCATACCTACCATACACTGTGCATCTACTCGGTCTTTAAGCATGTTGCAACCTAACTATATGCACCAAGAGCAACATTGAGTTAAAAATTGCCTCTTTACTGAGCAATGTTTGAGTATTTGCACCGGGTCCTGACTTCTGGCCCAGGTAGCATAAAGAGCCAGTCCTTACCCGGGTACCAAAAGGTCTAACTAGCATCAGGCTACGGGTTCATTGTCAAGTCGTACAGTCTCACGACATTCTGCTTTGTGTAGTAATCATAACACCACATACCTCACGAGCAGGCACGACAATGAAACACTTTTAGTAGCATACAAGCTGAATTTTGGTCCACGTACAGTACAATTGACTGCGGACCTGGGTGGCACAGCGTCGTCACATCGTTCGGGTACCCTGTATACATCTGAATTGCAAACACAAATGAGAGCTCTGCACGCCATGGTGCTACAATACAACTAGAGTTTCCAAAGTTCAATATGTCAGCATCAGATGGTTCTTTTTTTTTCTTTTTTTTCCAGTTGTCAATCTCTTTCAACATTTGGGTTACGGACCTTGGTATTGGCACTTCACCTGATCAGATGGACCTTTGTTTGCTCTCAGAGAACATACACAGACAAACCAACACGGTGATTTGCATTGGTAAACAATGTCACATACATTATCTGTTACACAGACTTTGTCTTACTGATCAACAGATACAAGTGTAAACATATCACCACACAAAGTGTACAAATCAGTGATCATCCACTGCGACTTGGTTACAGTCTGACCAGGACAAAAAAATGCCCACCATTCCTTCACTAGCTACAGTATAAGAGATTGGCTTTTCCTAATGACCACTACTTTTAGATTTTCGAGGACTTTTCTTGTATTTGGTTTTTCCTGAGACAGAATTCAATACCCGCTGTCAGAAATTCCTACACCCAACAAAAATTTATTCCCATTTGTCAGAACAAGCACCACGCAATCTGTTCGTACAACCACAGATCGTCAGTATAGGCTAAACGGTAGTCAGACTTGTACTTCGGTACCTGGCCTAACCTACCGTAATGTTTATTTACGCAGGAGAATATTTGTAACTTAAATACAAGTTTCTACGATTTCAGGAGAACATGCGAATGTGCAAGGAAGTTGTCTTACATGGGCAACCACAGCGGATGTTCTGCGATTTCTTTAGTATTAGCTGCCTAACAAGCTGTGGGGATGTATTTTTGAAATTTCAATTAACACTAAGGCTTGCTATTCTCAGAATTGGTAGGTTAGTTTGTTTTTAGGTAACAACAAGGACTCAATTTTGTTTTATAATCACTTTTTTTTTGGACAGTTTTCAAAGTTGCCAAATTTTTTTAAGGGGGACTTTCAGTCCCCTTTGTCCCTGACCAGAAAATCTGCCCCCCACTGTGGGGCCAAACCCCTGTGACAATTCAGCGCTATCACTGACGCAAGCCCTGACAGGCACTCCATACAGTACACCAGGTACAAGATCACAAAATGATTTGCACAGAAGATGAGAGGAGGGAGACAAACTTTTGAAAATTGAGATGAACATTCATACTGGTGGCACTTTAAGAACTCTTGTGGGACACATGTGTGCAGTCCAATTTACAAGGAACGATTTTACCACATACTCGACATGTTGTCAGATGTATGCCCTCATCATTAATTAATGTGGTACAATACTACTACCACTGTACATGACTTACCTGTCTCCAAATGACTGACACATCTCTCACATGCCTAGAGTTACAACTGACAACCAGCGACACTGCTCTCATGATGCCTCTAGAGGCAATGCAAGGAATGTACAGTGCCCATAGACCCACTGTAGTGCTAGTCAACCAGATGGTCATCTACTCCAAAGCCAAAATGTGTAAATTTCAAATTTTCAATAGATCTATGCATTTAAAACCAAAGTTAAAACAATTTTATTTACATTAAACATACAGTTAAAAAGAGGCTGGAGGCCTTGAGTACACACCGTAACAATACTGACATCTTATCAACTGAAATTTGTGACACAGGTAGCTTTGTGGACTGTGAGCTACACTTACTGCAGTTTGCATTGTCCATGAAGTGGTCAAAATTTACTTTCATATCAGTTCAACTTGTGGGTTTTTTTTTTTATTAGGCATGGACAATATAAAGATACCACATAAAAACCAAATGTATTGCCAAAATATCATTAAAAATTTTGACATGCATGGCTACTGACATGTTTGGTACATACTGTACAGCAGGCTAAGGACACATTACACAATTGGCCAATGTGCTTGTGCTAAGTGCATGCCTGTCCATGTACTGAACTTTTACCCAACAGTAAACATTCTACAACTGAGCAGTGCTGCACACGTACTTTTCATATTGTAGGATAGTAACTGATGTCAGTGATGTACAGATAGGCTCAGGACACCAGTGTGGTATGTGTACATCGGTAAAAGAATGCTTGATAAAGTCAAACCTCTGAACCACCCCCAAACCCAGTTATCTGTAACACTATTCACATCATTACAAAGGTAAACATTTATAACTAAAAGATCAACATATGAGACAGTAAAATAGATAACACACATACACACACACTGCAGCAACAAGTTCATTTCATTTTTGTGTTTGTTCAATGAGGTACAGTATTTGATTTTAAATTTCATACCGATAACATTTGCAACAACTTATGAACCATAGCACCTAACATTGCATGACAGAAGTAGGCCTTACATGGGGAGTGGGGACAATACATCCATGGCACAGGATAAGCTGTATGTGGTCCATCCTCATAGCCGGATCAAAATGCAAACACACACACTTATACACACGCATACACAATTTATACACACTCAAACTAACAAACTATGAATGATCTCCAATTTGTGCATTGTCTAAATTACAAACTTTGATCATCCATCATGAAAAAGAAGTCAGAAAGAAAATGGTTCAACTTTAATACAGCTTGTATCAGATTTGACAATTGCTGAAAGAATTTATGGAATTTTCTGAGTTGAGTTGATGGCTCAGTATTATATAAACGTTGCCAGATTCTGTCTTGTTCATTTAACAGAAATGTGCAGTAATCAAAATGCCTTACACCAACAGTAGGGCCATGCAGTTTCGGTTACTTCACTAACCGTTTAATGCTACTAGTAACTGAACGCTTAGCGCTTAATCGGACATGAAAACAACATTTTGGAAGAGTGCCACCACTTTCCAATGCAGAAGTAATTGCACGATAAAAATGGCGATGTTTGCAAAGAACCTTGCTCTGTTTATTGCATGCTTGTACAGCAAATCAATGACAAAGCCATGCTGCAGCAAATGAGTAATTAGACTAGCAAAAGTTATTAATAATGAATGAAGAAGACACATAATTGACCGACGGGTTGATCCATTAACCATCATAGCCCTTATCGACAGAAAACACACAATCTCAACTTTGGTGGCTTAACTGAGAGTGCTAAATAAGAAGACAGAACATTACAGTGCATATGTCGCGCTGAGACAGGTACAGTACTGTACTGTACATGTGGTGAATAAGTACTGTACAGTTCAGATCTGGGATCAGTGCGTGTCCAATTACTGTAAATCTAACTGGTCACCACCGATTCAGGTATGGAAAATTAAAAAAAAACTTGTGATCTGAGGAATTTATTTTTGCCACAGGACATTTTACAGAACAATTTTCCTTGCACATTCTGGACATCCTGCTGACAAAACAGAGCAAAACAGATTTTATGTCACTTTGAAATTTTGCGCAGATCTATAGTCTGATCCATTCTGCGACGATCGGGTCAGCTTTGATCATTTCTTCAAAGGACTGATGACCAAGTTTAACTGGTATTCCAGTAAGCAGCAATCTTAGATGGTATAGTAGTCTGAGAACGAGACACTGGTCCACTTTGCATTGGGGGGGGGAAGGCTGAGGCAAGCGTTGTTACTGGTCAGTGATTTCTAAGAAGGTGGTCAGGTAGAATGTGCAATAGTTGTGTGGAGACAAGTAGGTTTGGAATGAAGTAATAATGTACAAAATTGTGAGAGCAGCTACCCAAATTTTATGAGCACTTTATTCTCTAGGAGAAACATGTAAGTGCCTCTTGCAAAGATTATGAACAAAGACTATTAAACAAACCGTACGATGCCAAAAATCACCCAAAACTACCTTCAATAAATTTGGATTTTTGAAATGTTACTTTCAAGTTTCAAAACAAAAACTTCAAAACGGTTCTGTGAACTGAGATGGCAGTGAACATTTTTCAGTCAAGTTGATTCAACTCAGAAGAAGTTACTGTAAAGAAAAATTCAGCTGTTAAACTCAAAGAGCAAGAAAGTTTTTAATATTACTAATATTTTAAATTCATGATTCTTGAATGAAACCTCTATTCCACACAGAGCGGCTTTAATGACAGTTACAGTCTTTTCTCACAACAATCCAGGTGTTACTGTACAGTATGCACCTTTCCTCCTTTAATGTTACCTGTACAGGTACAGTAACTAATTGTTTTTGAACAGGTTTCTGTTAAAGATATTAAGAAGAATCCTCATGCCTCGGGTCACCGTGTCAAATCCCTTCTAAACCAATGTCAAATAAGATCATGTATTCCCCGCTGTGCAAGGAAAAAGGGTCGTAGATGAAATGTGGCCAGAATGAACAGGGACTGAACAAAGTTTCCCCGAAGGCGTTCAACCGACACAATTCTCGTCGTCATCATGGAGCGAGGTGAAGTGGGGTTTGCCTTGCACAAAATTCATGATGATGTCGTATAAATTTCACTTTTTCAACCTTTGAGGGGAGTGCCATACCATTCAGGGCAGGTGCAGGGAATAACTTACAGTACTTAGTTCTCAAACTTTGCATAGCAGTTTCCAGGATTCCTTGGTACTTGGGTTGCAAAATGAGAGTAAGTCCTCATGTTGTATGCACACAAAAGTGCTACACAAAATTCCATACGTGTAGCGATTTGACCATTTGCGTAACAAAATGAGAGGCGATACTGGATGAATTCTTCCCTGCAGTCTGAGAATAATTTTTCTCTTCACTTCAAAAAAAAAAATTACATTCACACAAGAGATTGACCTTGAATAATTAATGTTGCACAAGCAGGTTCATGATGAGTTAACATGAAACATCAACATTATTTTTCAACTTTGCTGTGTACTACAGTATGTGTGTTGGTTGTCCAATGGACAAAGTGAACACTCAGCTACTGTAAGTCATTCAACTGCTTGTCCAATGTGTGAAAAACATACATGCAAGAATAAAGACTAACTTGGTCATTTCCAAACAAATTACAGTATTTCATCAATTAATAAAATCTCATCAACCCTAACTTTATATTGTAATACACTAGGTTGTTGTACAGTGTCACAAGCACATATACAGCAATGTATTGAAAGTTTGCACTGTTTTATTTCAAAAGTTAAGTTAAAGACCAAGTGACATGCATATATAGAAAAGAGTTAGCTTCATTCAGAAGTTGCAGAGAGAAACCCTGAATGATAATCCGTTGGAATTCTGTTTCTATCTATTACCGTTATTGAGACATGGCTTTTAAAAGTTTGACAAAAATGCAAAACAGTTGATGTACAGTAGGGTGTTGGAATGTCAGTATTTCTTTTGTTAGGCCTTTACAGTTTATCTCTTAATTACTTAATTGCTGGGTTTCACATTTCTAAGTGATATCAACATCATTAAAGAAGGCAATACTGTACGTGCTTCCTAAATAAAACCCTCAGGGCATGTAAAATTCTGTTGTCCCTGAAATAAATCCTTAGAAGTTAAAAAGGATAACGTACAGTAAGACGTATCAGAGGAGTCCTTCCCTAGATGTCACAAATTTGCATATTTGATTTATGTTTATTCATAATGCAATTGTAAAAGAGAAATTTGTTTGTAAAATGGTCAATGTTTGAAAGATTTTCATGAAAACTGTGATCATTTTCAACATTTTCATGATAACTTCTGTCAATACTCCAAAATGTGTTCTCCATGTCACATGTACTTCTAAGGCAGCAATCAAGCTTTTCACAAAACTTGTTGGTAAATTAGCACAACTGCCCTCTGAAATCCGACACTGTATAACATACATACAGCACCTAATGCTTGTGAAATTGGACAGGCTCCAGTAGTTTACGTTGTAACATACACACTCAGGACTCGAAACAATTGACATCACCAACTATAAAAAGCTGTTGGGTCCCCTATATCTGTCGAAATGACCCCAAAAAATACGCCACTGAAAGTAACATAGGCTATAACTGGCCCTTCTTGCTGATCAAGCACATGGCCAGTCAGTGGCCTTTCTCTTCAATGCTGACTTGCAGCTCTAAACTTCTAAAGTAACTTACATACCACAGCCACCACTTTCCTAAGTACTTCAAAAAGATGCATAGTAAGCTTAAATTTTTACTCCATTTTCTTCCATCCTAAGGAATAAAATTTTGCACACATGCGTCAGTCTGTCAGAGCTTGCATATTAGAAATGGTACAGTGTGTGGATCACTGACCCTTTGTACAAACCAGAAAGTCAAAGGACTTTGTGATTCCTTGCCAAAATTTATAAAAAACAAAGGACAACCAACATACCAATTGTGGAGCTCAATCACCAATATGCTTCTTGAAATACTGTACCATGTCTACAAGGCTTTTCATAGATCTATGACTTCTGCTGACCTCATGTGACCTCTGAAAACCCTGATAGGGTTGGGTAGTATTGCGGTACTCAAGTTGGTACCGGTATTACTGGAACCGGTTCTTCTCAGCACCAATTTAAAATTTTCAGTTACTATTACCAGTACTATCCTGTAGCTTTAATAATCTGTCTGGCACCAACCTAATTTATCAGAACCGGTACCATTTTCAAAAAATTAACACAAATTGTCCTTGAAATGTGCTGTTAATTCTAACATTTCTAATCTCAAAATTATCTAAAAATATGATGCAGCCAACAAGTACTAAACAAAACCTAAAAGAAGTCATTGTTTTGTTGTAGCCTGCAACCACTGTCTGAGCCTAACACAAATAACGTCAGCTAAAAAATCTTACTATGAGGTTATTTCATACATGAAACTTAAAGACCCTATGTAAAAACATTGGTCTACAGGTTAGAACATCTACAGTGCTTCAGACTTTCTAAAATCCAAAACATGATATCTATAGTAAGGGAAAGTTGCTTGAACATCAAAGTTGGTGTGTAG
Organism: Stichopus chloronotus; assembly: GCA_021234535.1. NCBI lineage: Eukaryota > Metazoa > Echinodermata > Holothuroidea > Aspidochirotida > Stichopodidae > Stichopus > Stichopus chloronotus. Next base: position 22,281,322 of record CM037833.1, on the reverse strand, counting down.
GTATGTGCAGTGAGTGTACTGTGAGTACCAAACCTGAATAAGTTCAGGGTGCTTTCATTGACCACACAGTGCTCTAAAAAACTCACTTTGAGCCCATGAGGCAAGAAACAGCACTCCCTCATACTGTGCCAGATGTTGCAAAGCTAGCAGCGATCTATATGGTAGTGTTTTCACAGGTAACAGGGGTACATGAATGGCAATTTTACTACATGGATCCAAACTTACTGCCTTCATGAAGTGAAAAACGACACAACCTCTGTGTGAACACACTATGTCAGATTGCAAAATTCCCCAGTTCCATACTGTACACCACAAAGAGCTCAAATATAATTTTTTTCTATTTCTACAGGACGATAGGTGGGCCTAGTCATGGGAAGGTGTAGGCGAGTGTATGTAGTGTAGTAGATTCCTCCATGTGCACAAACGTGATGTACGGTACTGTGGAAATACCAACGCTAATACTGTAGCTAAGCCGCCATTTCGGTTTGGTACCTGAAGGATATGAGAAAAGAATTACCAGATTCCGAATTATAGGAATCGACACTTCTATAAGGTATACATGGTGCAATGAACATGGAACTACAGTAGGGTTTCCACTGTCAGGGCACAGTCAGGCTGGTAAAAAACAGCACAAGAGATGTATTGACAACTCCAGGCACGATTTGAGGATCAAAGAAACTTCAGCAGGATTCTATTGAATGCAAAATTTACATGCTATTGTCTACCATTCAGTTCATTATCTATCACATGCACTCTAGTGACTGTCTATTCAGTTCATTTTAGCTGTCAAATGTTTGCACTGGCTTTGTTCTTTTCAAACTGCCATCCACGAGGGGGGGATCACCTTTGGGGAAATGTACACTGGAGGTCAGAAGAAGTGGAAGGAACAACATGAGAAGCTGATTTCATACGTGTGTGACTAGACTGTACAGTAACACATTGCACTAACTATATACAGAGGATCTGTACATGGAGTCATTAGCCATATATGTGCAAAGATTAATTGCTCCTTGTCAAAAATAGCAATAAAGGATGACACTCCATGACAAAAGTTTTGAAGTTTCCAGGTTGAGATGGAACAGAGAATTAAATACCATGTAAGGGTACTGTATGCCACCACCTGATTTAAGCCACTACTTAAGGGTTGTCAAGGTTATTATTGAATTCACATGCTCAGTGATGACTGAATGTATATGACAACACTTGTTGCATATCATCAGCTCAATCAGAACAACATGTTGGGTCATCATAAAAATGAAAATTTTGTTACTTTCTACTGTATTTTCTGTCTCATTAATCAGGCAGTCTTCAATTTTTCCATATATTGTAAAGTTACAGTATGTGAGAACACTGGAATGTAAACTTGATCAGTCAGAGGATGTCTTGGAAACTTGGATTTTCAATCATAATTTTTGCAGCAACTTGGGCACACGTGCAATTCTAAACAGCAGTTAGGATCATTTCTCCTACCCCCCTGTATCCCAGAATGCTTCTGTGGTAGTATCTTGGGAGGGGCAATCGGTCAGATTTGCTGATAAGCAATTTAAGGTTTATAATCTATCATTTCAAGGACAACAAACCAACAGCACTTTCACTGAGCCAAGCAAGTTGTGTTGATGCCAGTTGCACACTGGCCGAACAATACCAAGATCTAACTTCAAACATATATCAGCATATATGCATACTGTACATGTATGCCACTGTACAGAGTAGCCTACACAAGATGGCTTAATCTATTCTACTGTGTGGTTTCAAGGTTGTGTAACATGCAACTAGTAAAGAGCTGCCCTGTATTTCAAACGTTGCACACTGCACATTAAAACCCTGAATGAAACGCATTGGAATTGTGTTTCTATCTACAAGTTTACCATTTTTGAGAGACAGTGTACAGCTTTTCCAAGTTTGTAAAAACACAGACATGTTGACGCAGAGTGACATTGCACAGTGTTGGTATTTTTGTTAGGCTTATCTTTCAATTACTGGATTTCATATGGGTAAGCAACATCAATATTTGTAAAAAAATAAATGTTCCCAAAAGAAAACCCTCTGAGAATGAGGGGTTTGTAAAATTCTTGATTAACCCTTGAAATAAAGGTTTGAGTAAACATAAACATTTAAGGCATATCATGCCAGTACCTCTCTTGATTTCATAAATTTGCCACTTCAATGTAGGTGTAAGACAGGAATTTGCCTGTACAATTGTCACTGTACGATGGATTTTGATGGAATTTGTGACTATTAGAGTCAATATGCTAAAATGTCATTTTCATGTCACACAACCTTTGTGTGGAATCAGACTGAGGTTGGTTTGGTTCCTGTTGTCCAATTAATGTCTCATCCCCTGGAGGTTGCACCCCTTCCATCCTTAGGAAACATGACTTAAGTTCAGTGGGTAGGATACTCTTTCCTCCGTACTGTGGAATGGTCTCGTTAAATGGCACAGGCAGTCCTGGAAGCAGGTTGGCTTTGGGATTGCTTGGGTCACCCCTGTCTAAGGCTGCCTCCATCACACTCTGAACACATATAGTGGGGCTGTGGGCAAATCTCTCCTCCCATAATCAACATAGTACAGGTACAGGGTACTCGATAGAACTTTGGAGGCTTCTTGATCCTTGAAAAATTCATACTTAACTTAGGCCTTGCTGTCTAAGCTGTAGACTAAACACTGACACTTACGATAGTAGCCTACAACATTTACACAAGCAGAGTAGTCCTAGTTTTTAATCAAATCACTGCCTCTTCTGACTGCACAATAACATTCAGACAGTAAATACACAAGTGTTCTTTACAAAGGCCAGAGCCAAATCAATATCAAAGGCAACAATTGGGTTAGCCTAGGCTCTCAGTAACTTAGCTTGAGGGCCTTGACTGAATACAGCAATCATGAATTGCACAACCATCGAGCAAGGTACAGTAGGACTAAAAGCTTAGGCTACTGTAGCCAGTGTAGGCCCACTGCAGTAACTAGCAAGTAGCAGTGTGGTCTACCACTGGTCTAGCTACCTCAGGTGAACATATATTTTTTTAAAGAGTGTCTGTCTGGTATGGAACTTGAAACTTAATAATTTTTATGCCTTGTGGCGCAATACTGATACCTGAATGACCAACAAAGCAACAGTGGAAGGCTTCCCATGTTCCATGAAATGTGTCTTCCAGTCTTTTAAATCTAAGTTACACTGATTTCACTTAGCCTACACTGCCTGCATTGGGTAAATTTTTGAAGCACTGACAGTGATATATCATGGAAGTTACCATGTACGATGAAGGTTATTACTAGTGCTACAGTCTACAGTGCAGTACCTGTAACTAGTTTTAACTTTTAATGAATCTAGGCTAGGCTACTTATAACAGTTAGCTAGGCCACAACTTTCACACTTACATGTCCATTAGTACTGTAAGTCATTGGGCACAACAATTCTTCCTTGATGAAAGAACTAAAAGATCTGTTGGCTAGGACCTAGGCTGAGGTACATTACCAAAAAAAATGGTAAGATTAAAAACTTACCTATACTTCTGGGGACGTACCAGTGAGAGCAACGCCCTGCATCTGTCGTTATTATATCCACACAATAAAACATCAATGGGTATCCCCAAGTTAAAAATCTTGACTGACAGGTAATATTCCAAATTTATGCAAAGAGCTTAGTTAAAAACTACACTCAACTGTGTGTTCATTTGAACCACACAAACAGGTATACACAGTGACATACACACTAACCTAGTGCTACTGTACACACACTGTAAAGGCTAGTATGGTGTACACACACGATAATCTCCGTACGGACTGTACAGTACTGAGTGTTAAGCTATTAGTACAACATAGACAACAAATCAAAAAGCTTCACCTATATCACTTCGGTGAGCACTGATTTCGAAATTGTAAATTGCACCTTTATCTCCGTCAAAGGTATCTCCGATTCACGATGCTCCCAACACCAGTTGGGCAGAAAGTTCTCAAATATACCATGATTCCATTTACATCGTTATCTCCTCCGTATAAATCCGAAAAGTTACGTTGGAAAATGATCACTGTGCCAGGACTTCTTGACTTAGGCATTCATCAATTTTTACCTTCCATTCCGATCCTACAATTGATGGTGGATAGTCTTGACGCGACTTTTCAGCGTCGGATATTCAATGTGAGAGTCCCCTTAAGGCACGCCGAAAATCATTTTAACTTTTAAGGAGACCATTTCCCTTGTATCGAGATTAGTATCAACTATTTCATAGAAAAAATTTCATTTCATGATTTTTCATGTATTAGGATGCTTTGCTTGTGCGTTTACGATTTCAATTTTGTAAAATGTTGTTCTCACAATTTTCAATTTCATCCTGCGTTGATATGCTCGTGGGACGTGTGTATATGAAGCGCGTCCTGTATAGTATCTAGGCTGTTAAGATTTAGGTACGTACGGTGTTATTCATTTGTACTTGTGTAAGTACCTATGCAGCGGTACAATACAGTAAGGTGTATGTACGTGACTGCACTCAGTAGTAGAAAAGTAGTAAACCAAGTAGTAGAATGTGCATATCCATAGCTTCGGCTTTCAACACACGATATGGACACAATAATAAGGCACGACTAACGCATATAACACAGACATTTTCAAACGTTAAAAAATCTTTGACACCCTCCTTTTGTGATATGCGGAGAAAATTACACACATTAAATTTTGGTTAATTAAGAAACGCTGGGTTGTTTCAGTCTCCTTTTGCGTAGACTTTTTTTCTTGGCGTTGTTTACATGTCATCATAAATACTTGACAACGCTAAGCTCGTTGTTTCGGAAGAAACATGGAGATAATTACCAACATATCGAGGGAGCTAATACCTAAGGTTTTAGTAGGTGTGAAATAACAAACTTAGCCGATCGGAAGTGAAGATAACTTGGAAAAGGTCTAAGTCACCAACGGCGACACCTTCTGTGCTATGAGTTAGTGTCATGTGTATTGTTGAGATGGAAGTATAAATATTGCGATGACCAATGGGAAAGGGAAATAGACTTGAAAGAAATAAGGCTTCAAGGAGGGTTATTTTGTGTGGCGTACGTAGTGGCGAAGTGCAAGTGAGTTGTGAGTGGGCATTATACCAAGTATATTGTAAAATATGTTTTGTGTTTTATTCATGCATGTTTGTAAACAGTTTCAAATATCCACCAAGGCAGGTAGCTACGTCAGCTTTGCTCCAGTTGAGTATCCAAAGTAGTCTGTGTGCATGAATTTGACTGTGAGGAATACACGCAGTACTTATACTGCGTATTGCCTTTTCATCGTCATCTTGCCTGAGGCGCATAAATCGCTTTTGACAAAATGAAGCGGAAAGGAAGGGACAAATACATATTGCCTTTATTCGTGACGCCAATATTTTAAGTGCCAAAATGAGGAATGATCATTGGTTCCATGCGTATCTGGCAGCTAGTGTAGCTAGGTTAATTGCGAGTGTAATGAACGGATTGAGAGTTGAAAGGTAGCTGGTAGTAGTATGACATACAAAAACCTATAAAATAATAGGCTACATTTAAACGGAAATAACAGCAGCGGGTTACATATAACGATGGAGTAGAACAATTCGCTTGTATGAAAGGTGCTGCTGATATGGAAGAAGAAGGGGGGTATAATTTTATTTTACAGGTCACTTCCGGCCATATTGTTAACTAAATGAGTTTAGGTGAATCGGACGTGTAGCTTCAGACACGGATAGCTGTAGGTTCCATATATTATTATTTTTTTTAATTGTCATAATGAGTAAGTAAACCCCCTTCCTAAAGAATGAGAGGCGCCAGTACGCTAACCCGGAAGGTCAAGCATGGGTCATTTAAACCATCGTAAGGGCTTCCTATTGGCCAATCACTTTGAATGACTAATTGATCCAGTCATTCTTTTTTTTTTTAACACAGTGAAATGTCCCCTATCCGTAGTAACGAACTGAAGCCATGTCAACACGAAAGGAATGTCGGTTGTGGTCTTTGAAGATGAAAGAAAAAAATAAAGAAAACAAGACCGAGATACATGCGGTTTGCCTACGTTTGCTTCTACAAACGTAGGCTATAGTATAGGGCCAGCTGTTTGGAGGATTGGTCATAGTATATATACTGTAAAGTGATGGCTGACTGCCTACGTACACAACACTGTTGCACTGAGACGAGTTGCTATGCTCTGTATGTACATGCTTAGCCTCTGTGACATGTGTACTTCAGAGCTAAGGACAAAAGCACAATAATCCGATGTTAGTGTGTGGGTTGTCGCTACGGGATTATAATTATCTCCCTGACTAAACAGTGACGTAACAAAATTACTGCCAAACGTCAACAGTGCTTTAATTACGCATCGCAACGTTGGGAGGCTACGTACGTGTGCAGGTACCTTGATAAGTGGAAAACGGTTGTAAATGCTATGAGGGAAATCCCTCTGATGCACGTAGAGATAGGGGATTCAAGCTTCTGGCCGATGTACGTACAGGACTGGTTAAACGGCACTTATGTGCTGGTATGCAGTCTGCGTTCAAGCAGGTCACAGGGCACTGCTTCAGTGTGAAGTTCTATGGGAAAATAAGTAGCAACAGCGCGCCAAGTATGTAGCTCTATTAAAGACCTATTGGCGAGTTCCAACGTTTGGCCTACATAATCGAAATCGGCGTTTTGTACTGACACTGTGTATAGCCGGCTATCATACGGCTAGGCCTACATCGTAATGTGGTTATCAATTAAGAAATAAATAAATAAAAATAAATAAAAAAAGGTTCAAGGAGTAAAGGGTATACGCACAACAACCAAAATGGTTAAAATGTTAATTGATGCCGGAGCATGTATAATACTCGATCGTTCTCAGAAATCCATGGATGAACTTTGTAACACTTGAGGGATATATACCGCACTGCGTATAGCAATTGGTATTTCCGTAATCACAAGGTTTGCCATGGTCTGCCGTCACACTACAGCAAAGTGGATCCTATGGCGGGTGTTGCGTTTAGTAAATGCACATATATGACAAAACACGGGATGGGGAGCGGTAGCATTGCTCCACTGAAATGTTTCCTCCTGATTGGCATTCCAACCGGCCTGCATGGTAACTATTATACAGTTACAGTCGCGCGCGCGTGCTGTAAATTTGACCTACGCTTAGGCTGTGTCCCACTGCGTGTGTATTTTCACGTACCCTTCAGTACAGTGCAATACCTGGCATGGCATCCCACGAACGTGACGTCACATGAAATGTTGCTACAAATAACATATTTTGATTGAATCATGGGAGTAGATGCAGTGAGGAGGTATGGGGAGGATGGGGTAACATCTGTGAATTGGCCCCTGCACTAGCTAACAAGAGAGAAATTTGAGTGCCTAGATAGGACAAGATGAATTTAACATCTTCCATGACTGGATGAACGGAAACCATGATATATTATAATGCTGTAACCCCTCAATTTTACATATTTGTGAGTAGGTCTGCCACAATTTGCGTCCTCATGCAGTACACGTCCTTGCCTTCCAGCAAAAGTTGTTAAAGTGATAGGAAAATGTGCAGTATAATATCTCCATGATCTCTATATATGACGTACTCTTCACCGACGAACGTCACTGCGCTGCCCGTCTCTCTGTTTTGGTGGTCAGGTGTCCACTGAAGCCTACAACGATTGTGATTGATTAAAACTGTGTGGTGCGCGCATCTCTATAACACCCCTTCAGATCTGCTCATGGACAGTCATGGCCAGGGTGCCAAATAGACCCTTCCTCTTTAACTGAGGCCCCCACCCCCCCCCAAAAAAAAGGGCACCCTCCTTGAAGACGAAAAAAATTAACATACATGTACGTGGCTATACTAGGCGCGTGTAGATCCTAACGTGCACGTGTTTAATTTAACTGCCTATCCATAAGGAGGGTGTTTTACTATATCACTGTAACGTCACATGCAAGTGGTCAACTATAGATTCCTCCCCCCACCCCCACCCCCACCCCCCCCCCGTTGCAATTGACGTCAGCAAAACAACTACCAAGGGCGCCCTCATTAGGTAAACAAATGAACAGTACATACTGCTAAACTAGACGTGTGTCGATCAAATGGCAGAGACGTGCACGTGTGAAAGTTAGTAGCTTATCCAAAATGGCGGCCCTTCATTGTATCACTGAGTCTTGTACACGACTGTTGCGTCACGTGAAGAACCTCTGTATAAAGTCCCTTCTCTCAACAGTCATCACATATATTGAAGCAGTGGCGTCCCCCCACCCCCATTTCCCCAAAAGAGGACGGGTTTTGGACAAAATTAGGAGCGGCACAGGGTTTCACGCGTGAAGCGCGCAAATTCTTTTTAAATGTATGGATGGCGTTCTTCACCGACGTCACTGTATTGCGCGTCTCTCTATTTTGGCGCCAGGAAACCATGTAAAACAATTGTAACTAAGGCCGCTTCCAGAATTGTCCGATCGCCATGTATACGAAGTTACATACCTCCTCATCGAGACCCGTTAGGCACTTTAATAGGCTGAGTACGGTCGAGTTTGAGAAGTAGCCTACATGCAATTACTTTAAAGGGGTTTATTTATTTTTATTTATTTATTTTTCTTTTCTTTCTTTTTTTTTTGTTAGGGTTACCGAGGTGACCGGTGGAGGCTTTACGTCACGGTTGGGAAGACAAAGAATAGGCATGGGAGGGAAGGGTCCATGGGTAGTAGCCGGGCATGCGTAGATGAGTTATGTTAATAGGGAGGGATTAATGATGATCGGGAGGTAAGTCATAGTAAGTTGAGTCACGTAGAAAATTGTTTTCACTTTAAATTCATTAAATAAATTCAAATTATTTATTTAGAACACTTAACAGGGGCCCTTACATTCATGCTCAGTCATGCATGGAAATCTCTGCTGTCTTTACACTTTATATCGGACGGGACTAAGGATAAAAATCACCGCATAACCCCTGGCTTGGTTAAGCTCACAATTGCAAGTGAATATAGTCCTGTATATACGAGACCTATAACTACCATAATGCAGCGGCAATTAACTTTCAAACTTTTTGTAACTTTGTGGAAATTTGATCTGCACATGCTGCTTTGTGGGGTTAGCCTATATTCAGTGCGGTTCCTTCTAAGGTTTATAAATTTGCTGCAGTTCTGTATGACAGCAACAATCATGGTGTCTTGAATTTTGTTGCAAAATTTTTCACCCAATCTGCAAAAAAGCCGTTCGTTGTGATATAATTGAGAAACCCTCATTCAGAGGTCGATATTCTGAAATACATGTGTTCTTAAGGCAAATGTCAGGATCTTCAGTCGATGGCTAATAATAACTGCTTTTGTAAAGCGCACGCTTTAATAAACGTATACCGTACTAAAAAGGAAAATCAAAGAAGAAAAGTCAAAAATATTCACCGTAAGACCATTGATGGCATTTCCTTATCTAAGGTATACTTGTATGTGCACTACCCGCCAACGTTACTACTAGTCTCTATCGCACACCCCCCCCCCCCCCCCCCCCCCCATTAGAAGTCTGGCTACGCCACTGGAACGAGAACCTGAAGACTATGCTATATTGTACCAGCCCATTGCCCCAGTTCCATTCCTGAATTTACAGGTCCCCTCGTGGCGATCCAGTCTGTATAAACTCTACAAAAAATACCGCCGGGAGAAAAAAAACATCGTGCACCATAGAAGTATTCCATAAAGCGCAATTTCCCACGATCTGCGAGCTTTTTCTTCTCGAAAAATTCCGGGTTTGGTCCTTTCAGTCGAATTTTTCGTTACCCCCACCCAGGGCCGTCGCGACCGGGAGTGGGGGGTCTCTCACCCCCTCAAAAAAAATCTGTCAGAGCGACGATAGTCGGAAAATCTGAAATAAAAGTTGGAATTAGTCATATCTCAGTCTAGCTCATTTTATGGCATAAAAAGTTTCCCAAATATTGCACCAGATTGTGTCTATGGTTACCTGGTAATTGTAAACTTTCTAAATAAATCTGAAATACCAGTTTGAATTTTTCATATTAAGGTATAGAAGCGCTGATAGTCGGAAACTCTGAAATACGACGTGCAATTTTTCATTTCTTAGTCTAGCATGCATGTTATGACTTTGAAAGATACCTACTATTGAAGCAGATTGTGTCTACGGTTACCTGGTAATTGAGTATTGTCTCAATAAACCTGAAATACCAGTTCAAATTTCTCATGTTAAAGTAGAGAAGCGTTGATATTTGGAAAATCTGAAATACCAGTGGGATTTTTTTTCATATTCCAATCTAGCACATTTTATGACATAGAAAGATGCCATGATATTGCACCAGATTGTGGCAAAGATAATCTGATGATTAGAAACTGTCTCAATAAACTTGAGATACCAGTTGGAATTTCTCACATTTAAGTGTAGAAGAGATGATAGTCGTAAAATCTGAAATATCGGCTGAAATTTTCCATGCATTATATGACATAGAAATATGCCAAATATTGCACCAGATTGTGTTTAAGGTTATCTGGTAATTAAACAATTTCTCAATAGCACTGAAACGTCGTTTGGAATTTTTCAGGTTTCAGCCTAGGTGCGACGATAGTCGGAAAATGTGAAATGCCAGTTGAGTTTTTCATATCTCTAGTAAAACTCATTTTATGACTTCAAAAGACGCCAAATATTGCACTAGATTGTATCTCAGGTTACCTTGTAAGTTATAGGTGACAATTTTCCCAAAAGGTGATGAGGGACGCCTCCTCCCTAGCAACCATCTCACAGGCCAACCATCACCCATCTCGTGCTTTCCCCACTTGTCAAAATACTTTCTTGCGTAACTTTTTTTTTTTCTCATCGAGCTTGCTATCCTTTTCAAAGTCATGGATACAAGAAACAGCTTTATACTTCATCTTGAAACCATCGACGGTTGTAGCAAAGTAATAAAAACTTATCGCAAGAGAGTAAAAATTATAGGAACAGTTCTGGAACTAGAATTTCTCTAGAGAATTTGATCACAATAAATACAATATATTGCACCAGATTTTATCCAAGGTTACCTGTTGGTTGAAAATTTCTCAATAAAAAAAAAGAAAAGAACTGATATCGTTAGAAAGTAAAAGCTGTTTTTATCAACTTTTCTGGAAATGACAATAGCATAAATATTCTAGACGAGATAAGTACCAATTATTACCATTTTGACATAAAGTGTTGTTATCGTTAATTGAAAAATTGCGACATGAGATTCTATTTTAAGGCTGCAGGGTGCATGCGGCTCAAGTAAAACCGGGAAGTGCCGTTTCCTGCCCTCCGGAGGTTTTGAAAAGCCAAAATTTTCTTGCACGCTCCGCGCCAACGAATGTGGCGCTCCACTTACTTAGATAGTAAACCAACTAGTTAGTAACAAACATAAGTTCAAACACCCTCTGCCTTCCCCAATCTCTAGGCGTCGGTGCGCCAATGTGCTCATCAAAAAGTCAAAACGTTTTTGTCAAGAAATAGAGAGAGTAAAATCATTGATTTGCATTACCATTTTTAGTAATTTCACTTTTCTTTTTGCACGAACTGAATAACTGCAGACATGATATCATGGCTGGGTACATCCAGTTTAAGTACGCCCGGAAAGTACCGTTTCTTCCCATCTGGCTAGTTTGAAAAGCCAAAATTTGCTTATAAGCTCCGCGTCGACTAATGGGTGGCGCTCCGCTTAGATAGCAACCCCGCTAATTAGTCACAAAAGTAATTCGGAGAAACAATTACATCCCCCCCCCCTTCTCTTCTAAATAAAAGCACTAGGAACAGATGTGCCAATGTGTTCAACAGCAAAGGATTTGTCAAGTACAAAAAAAGGGGGGATGCGTGTAATTCATTATACGATTCTTGTATTACCTTAAAAAACACGATATGTAATATACCACTTGTAATAGATTGATTTTCCTGTCACGTGAGTTGAGGAATTGCAGACATGATATCCATATTTCAAGCTTGAGTAAATTCAACTAAAGGTCATCTGGGAAGTGTCGTTCCCTGCCATCTGGGGGTTTTGAAAAGCCAAAATTTTCTTGTACGCTCCGCATTAATCAATGATGGCGCTTAGATAGTAACCCCGCTAGTTAGTCCCAAATATAATTCGGGGAAACACCCCCCCCCCCCAAAAAAAAAGGCCAATGTGTTAAAAAAAAAAACAATATGCGTCAACTACCCAACAAGGAAAAAATAAACGAAGAGGATGCGTAATTCATTACGATTAATGTGCCATCTCAAACCACCTGGTATTTACTATCATTTTTCATAGATTGGTTTTTCTTTTTACATGAAGTGAGTACTTGCAGATATGATATCCATATTTCAAGGCTGGGTACGTGCAGCTCAAGTACACCCTGAAAGTGCGGTTTCCTGCCAAATGGGGGGGGGGGGGGGGTTTTGAAAAGCCAAAATATTCTTGAACACTCCACGCCAATCAATAGCGGCGCTCCGCTTAGATAGTCCTGCCGTTTCTCACCCCTCCCCTTCCCCAAGCTTTTCCTTTTGTTTGTTTCTTCGACAATTTGTTTGCTTCCCCTGATAATGCTCTTTTTGTGAAGACTTCACCCTTTTTTAACCCTTCATCCCTATTGAGAGGATTTCCCTAGTGTCTGAAACCATCGGGATGAGGTCGCCACATAGTTGAAAAAAAACCATCCAGTCAGTCGGAATTTTTACCCCCCCCCCCTCCTCCTAAAGATGTAACCGTATAGCTACGGCCGTGCCACACCCCTACTTTCAGCCCTTCCACAATTGATTAGTTTGGTTTGCATGCTTCTGTTACACTGCAATCGCAGTCCTACTCTCAGCATGGGACGGTCGTGGCGGTTCTCTTTGGTCACACCACCCCTCTCCCCTCCCCACTTTCTCAAATTTCTAAATTAAAAGGCCTGGTATATTAACATTATAATTGGTGACTTCGTCGTGGGTTGCCATCTCCGCAGATTTTGAAGAGACAGAGATGGTCACCCATGAGGCTCGAACGGTCGCATGGGGAGGGGTTCGAGGGGAGGGGTAACTTACGCCCCCGGCATTTTTTTTTATTATTTGGATGCTAAATGAAGAAATTGCACTAGGTGGCTCATTGTCAACTCCTTTTCTGCCTAGCGAGAATTTGAAGGGGGGGGGGGGGAACACAATTTAAGAGGGGGGTCGATATTTCAGAAGGAACTTTCACTACCGCCCCACCCCTTACACACACAGACACACACACAGACACACACCTTCCGTCTAACACTGCTACTTATATGTCAGTAGAACTGCAAAGCTGCTCATTTCGTGTTTGATGCAGAATATTTAGGACATCCTATGATTTGAAGGAACCATTTAAAATCATTCAATTGATCTCGACTATACTGAGATTCATGGTGTCAAATTATTAGCCTTTTGTTTATTTATTTATTCATTTATTTTTTGGGGGGTGAGATTAGAGTTCTCACTAAAGGTATCAAATTAAACTCAAAAGAAAACGCGAAGCCTCGTTAAAAAGGAGTAAGTATGTGAACCATCATCAAAGACTGAAAACATTTTAACTCTTACTGTGTGTACTGGAGTTGCTCTTGTTGGCTGTGCCTCTATTAATCGTCAATCGAGGGTACATGCCTGTATGTATATGTAGTGTATATATGTATGTGTGTGGTTTATATATATGTGTGTATGTACGTGTGCGCATTTACACTTTTTCATTTCCTTATTTTCTGACATTTTTTGTCACTAATTTGCTTGTACAGCCAAATCAATGTCAAAAACTCCAAGGTACACCATACCAAACTGAGTTTCATGGAAAACTCCCCTATACCCATACATACGCGTGGTATCTCTGTTTACCTATCTATTTTTACCAAATGAGATTTACCGTTTTTACATGAATCATAATGACTACATCACATGTGCTTACGTATTGATTAGGGTTTTTTTTTTCGTATAGTGTGAATAACACATACAGTGATGACATTGTTGTTGAACGTTTGCATGTCAAGTTGAGGACACATTTCGCTTCCACACTGTGAGCCCAGGCCATCTTCAGCCAGTTGAGGAGGGGGAGGGGGGGGGAGTTGGGGGGGGTGCTGTTGGAATCAGCCGCCATAAAAAAAAAATCGTGATAAACTGGATAAAGGCGTGTATAGAGCTTCCCCCAATGTTTGCCGAGTGCGCCGAGAAGAAAATTAAAGATGATGCATAACTTAAATTGCAGACATGGGGTCCCTATTTCAAGATTGGGTAAATACAGCCTATAACACTCGGGAAACTCCGTTTTCGGCCCTCTGGAAGCTTGTAAAGTAACAAGCTTTCCTTGCAGGCTCCGCCCCAACTGATGGTGGGGCTTTGCTTATAGTCCTGTCGACACTCAGCCCTCCACTATACTTTTTCGTTCCCCTCTCCCTCATATTTCTTTTGTTCCGACGTATGTAGTTAGGCCTCTGTTATTTTAAGACCATGTCAAACCCACTGGTTTACCACGTTTCAGTGTTCCATTGAGTGTCCAGGCTGCTACAAACGATTGAATGTATACATGGAAACTCTTTTTGCTAGGGTTCATTTGTAGAATAAAGAGCGTCCTCGCTGTAGGTCTGTGGACACCTTTAAAGGAGAATGAAAGTCAGGTTTTTTGACTGCATTCTAAAATGAGAGACTAACGTATGGTGAACACTATCAAAAAATTTCACTTTGATGTGTTGTTTACTTTCCAAGATATTGCAATTTTAATGTTCATACAAAATTAATCAGGAAGCTACCACTCTGAGATTGTTATAACATGACCTGTCCTTACGTAATTGAAAGCTTTTGCTTTTCTTAATACTTCGTTGTCAGTATATTTTAACAGTCATGCTTATAGAGTATTAATGACTTGATCATTGCATGATACACCTCAGTACTTCAACACAAAATGTGTACAAGTGTGTGATTTGCAGGTAAAGGAAACAAATGCACTGAAATTCCTGATAATAAGTGGTTATGTGACATCATAAATCGACTTACTCAAGTTGGTTTACATTCGACTAAGGCAGAAAATGGCAGCACCCGTCTCTGAATTTCATTAGTATGTAACTTGGATAGGAAACAACATTTCTGAATGAAAGTTTTGGAAGATGTTTGTCAAACATTTCTGCTTTATTTTCATAAATATATTTCCAGGGTTTTCCTCCTCCTTTAACATCAGATATTGAAGGAAGTAATTAAGATGAACCAATTAGCAATTGGGAAACACTTTTTAATGTTGCTCGAAATACACCAATGCTTTCATTATTCAGGGTTTTCTGTAATTATTCATAATTTTATTTGTCATCGCCATGCCAAATTGTTTAATTTTAATTTTGGTCGAACTTCTATAGTAAATTTCTGCCACCTTCATGGGGCGTACCTTCGTCACATAGATACCATGAATTTACATTGTCAGCTGTGGACAAGTTGCGCAGCGGGATATATTTGCGACAAGTCTGACTGGTGATCTGTGACCCCCCCCCCCACCCTTCCCACCCTTCCCACCCTCTCATACTAGAAAGACTTACAACACTTGTGTGTGTGCCCTTGTTTTCGGTATCGGTATCGAGGACCGAAACAATAGATTTTAGGTCCTCTGTCGAAAGTTCGATAGATTTCTCCGGTCCTCTCAAGATTAACAATAAACAGTCTATTGTTAAGGTTAGGGTTGAGGAAGAAATAACAAAAGAAAGCACAATGAGGTCCTCGTAATGAATGGAAAACAAAGCGTGCGTGTGTGTGTTTGTATGTGTGTGTGTAGTCAAAAATTGATTCCATTAGAGATATCATGTACGGACATACCACGGCTGGATGACTAATTCAGTGTCATCTTATAAATGAATACAGTGGCCTTGGAATGATACAGAGGGTGAGGTCAGTATAAAACAAAACGTCCATCACATTACCCACTGGCCACGACCCTCTACCCTTTTGAGATTTCATTCAACTTGCGTAAAGGCGAAACGTATTATTTCACCATCCTTTCGTCAATGTGATGTGGATTCAGTGCAGAACCGATTAAGTCAGTGGCCGTGCATGTGTGTAGAATTTGAAGGAGCAGCTTAAGTCTTACAAGAGAGAGACAGAGGGGGGGGGGGGGGGGGCGGGGATGTGGTGGATTGGGAATGCAGTTTATATTATATAGTATAAAAATAGTCTGTATGATTGCAAATAATTTCAGGAACATGGTAGACATATTCACAGGTTTAACATAATTTAAGAGTGCATATGACTGTCATATCTGTGAAGAATGCGTCGTGCCGAAAAATTTAAAAACAAAAATAAGGGAAAGGAAAAAATTGGTCAGAAATATGCCAGATTTCTTATTATCTGGTCAAAATTAGGTCTCATAATTTCTTGGTTTCTTTATTTTGCAAACTTGAGTTTAGTCGACCTGAGGGAAGTGTCTAAGGAGAGGGGTCCTTTGAAAAAGTGTTGGCCTTTTCAAGGGTTCTAGATGCAAAACGGTTGGGGATTTTTCATTGTTTCCCCCTGTATTTGTATTCCAAAAAGCAGGACGTTTTACTAAGATTATTTTCTTTTGTTTTTAAAATGGAAAGGAAAAAATTATCAACAACTATATGCACGACCGACGTGCCACCGTCCGCAGAAAACTGTAATATTTGTCCCTCGTTTGTACACGGTCATCAGACCAACACGGTACCGGCTCATAAAGAACACTGCCGACGAATCTATGACGTTTTCCCTTCCGATGATGGTTTTAACTACTTCATTCCTCACTTCTCCGTACCCCTCACTGGCTCACCGAGATAAACTCTAAATGCCTCAACAGAGAATGCTAATATGAATCAAAAGCTTATGTTACTAAAAGGTTATGTGACATGCTTCTAGAGAATGAGCCCACTTTATTCAGAAGTTACAAAGTAAAACCCTGGGTGTAAATCGATTAGAATTTTGTTGATATATCTTCTACCGTTTTGAAAAATGACTTTTCAAAGTTTGAGAAAGTGCAAAACAGATGACGTGGAGTCTTGAACAGAATTAGTATTTCTTTTGTTAAACCTATATATTTTGCCACTTTATTACGGTACTTGATTACTCAGTTTCACATTGTTAAGTGATATCGATATTTTTGAAGAAGAAAAATACATATTTCTAAAGTATAATCCTCCGGGCATATAAAATTCTCAAGTGTCCTTGAAATAAAGGTTGCACAAACAAAGAATTAACATAGGAGTTCATCTCTTGACGTCATAAATTTGCATACTTGGGTAATGCTTATTCACGATACAGTCATGAGACACTTAGTTTCCTGTAAATTGGTCAATCTTTGACGAATTTCGATGGAATTTGTGGTTATCTTTCAATATTTTCAATGCTAAATGCACCCAATACTCCAAAAATGTCATTTGCACGCCACACGACCTTTAACAAAATCCCCATTTGTTCAATCACGGTTAAGTTGTGTTTTTCAAAGAAACAAGCTCTGGCTATAGAATCATGTGACAGGATAAAAGAACACCACAGCAACAACAACAATAGTTTTCCCCAAACTTCTGAATATGTATAAGATGGTAAATGTAAGGGTTTGTTGCCTCCTACGGTGTTTTATACAAGACACAAATGCACTCAGTCCGACACGAAGTTATCCTTCGTTTGAGGAATCACTCAGATTGACCTATACGTAACCCGTTTTTTTTACGTGTAAACGATGAATTGGTTGGTCCTAACATTCAATGCCAAAGGCTATAGGCTTTCTCGCACAGCATTACTCATGCATGCAGCAGCTCTGACTGCATTCGTAACACGATCTGTATACAGTAAACCAAAAAAAAACGGTATTGTACACACACAAAAAAAACGGTATCGTACAAAAAAAAACGGTATCGTACAAAAAAAACGGTATCGTACAAAAAAAACGGTATCGTACATATGAAACATGTTTGGAAGGTTAAGTCTAGGTCGACCGCTATAAAAGTGTACAGTGCTACGTAATATCGATTACTTCCGGTCACCTCCGCTCACGTAATTCTATGTAGTCTTTAATAAAGACCAGTAATATTGATAGAACGGGTAAGGTCATAAAATTTAAAGTTAATTTAGTTTAAAAAAAAACAGCTAAGTTCGTAGTTCGTGTATATATATATATATAACCATGTAAGCTTTGGAAATAATTAATTTAACCAGGGCGATTGGCCGTCCAAAGAAGTCTTCAGGTCAATTACGTCAGCGGTAACAATGACCACACACAGCTTTAGCGAGAGATACTCTCTTGTTGTATCCGCCGCAATGTTTGTTTTAGATCATGCGATATGTACTGAATTGCATTTACTGGGAGGGCTTCAAGATTTTTACGTAAATTCCGGCACTGCCTTCCGCGGCTGGAGTACAAGCATTTCGATTACTATGCAAAGATTACTATTATATAGATATTTTTTTTGCAAGATATACTGCAAGAAACTGACCTCAAAGAAAAAATGTCTGTCTTTTTCCGACAGGTACGTAAGAAACGAACTAAAAAGTGCTCTCGTAAATACTGAAAACCACATTTTAACCACTTCGCAGTTCACGTATATAACTCACTTCACTATGTTTGTTGACAAAATTGTGCCGAAGGAATGACGTCATCAGCTTTTCGATCCAGGCTGAATATTATATTGTTTTAAAAGAGATATCAAACCAATCATTGTAGTCTCCCCCTTCGTGATTTTGTGGCATTTCTGCCTCACGAAAGATGCTTTACATGTTTCTCCAAGTTCCTACGTTAGTCTCTAATTTGTAATTAGACCAAAGAGTTATATTTATATGGCCGCAGACTTTTTCTTCCACATACGGTTGCCTCTTCATATAGTCTTTGTGTGTATCTCCGTTTTGCTTGAAAGGCATCTTTCACTGACAAGTGAAGAATGAGTGAATCAATGAATGAAACAATTTATTTCCAGCAAAGTATCAATTATATACATTACGTACAAATCAAACAAGAAGTAAATGCAGAAAAGAGAAAATAAAGAAAGAAATGAAAACAACAACAACATTACACGAGGCAATTGCGTCATACCGTAATAGTTAATAATCGTAACAATACTCCGAAATAGGCGTTACGAATTGAACTTAACAGGCTCGTAAATGAAAGAAAATAATTTTTCCACTCCTGGCATTTTCAACATCTTGTTCCAAACTAACGATATGTTGCTCTGTAAATAAATAATTCGATGTTCAAGAAATATTTTCAGTTAACTCAAAGGTTAACTCAAAGATTACCACAATGTCAAGTAAAAGTGACAAAGTCATTTCAGGAAGTCTTTGCCTTTTTTTTAAATTGAGCCCAGTCCTTTAAGTATGAGATTTGACACTAGTGAAAATGTAGATCGGGCATATTGTAGATTTACCTAAAAATATTGGGGAACGCAACGTCACATCACTAAGGCTATTGTAAGGTTCCTGTTTAGACAGTCGACGTTGTAAAGAAATACAAAGGATACTGGGTGACGTTACAAGTTTCACCTTTGCGCAATGTACCATTTGGAATATTTTTTCTTTTAAAATTCACAACCACTGAACCGAACATGCTATTGACATGTGGCTTTTTACCAGTAAAGAGAGAAAAACTTATCTTAATTTTTTATGAAATGTCAATTTCTTCAGTGGACAATTTGTTTAATTGGAGTAAGGCAGCTATTCCTCTTAGACAGCGTATTCCTTTAAAAAAAATCAAACGAAAAAAAAAAAAAACGATTAGAGATATACGTATCAAAGCTTTTGTCATTTTTTATAATCTTTAGTGAAATTAGTACTACTGCAGTTCAACCGGGAAGGAGGATTGCTATAAGATAGACGTTACGAAGACATACCTTTTTTTCTGAGGAGCTTAATCAAAGTGAAAAAGCTATCAACATTTATCACGCAACAATTATGTTGTGACAAACATGCAGGCTTGAATACAGGGAGTTTGATAACCAGATGCAATCAAACTTATTTGCGATCAACCTCATTCTTTTCTAAAACTTTTCCATAAAGGAGAAAAGGCAATTGTATGAATTTCTTTCTGTTCATTACAATGTACGGTCACCTTCATTATGAACTATGGCCATGAAAAAAAAAAGAATGTTTTAGAAATTTGTATTGACCAAAACGCATAAATTTTAAGCTCTCTAAGGGTTTTAGTGAAACCAAGGAAACTATTAATGACAGACGCCCTCATTTCTTTGTCGAAAGTTTTTGACGACAAAATTATAACAGCGGGAAGAAAAGACTTTCTACTCAATTCAACACACTCTGCAGTACGGAAGCCGAGAGGTGCGGTGGCAAGCAGTAATCGAAATTCTCGTAAACCATCCATTCTTCTGTCCCGTTTGTCGAAAACATGTGAGAGGGACTGTCCAAAAGGAGTGAAGGGGTACTTCAAGAAATAACGATCTCATCTTTAAAATTTTATGCCAACTCCTAATAAATGGACGTGACCAAAACGCTCAAACACTTAGGGGCAAAATGTACCGTAATAGATGTCGCTGTTTTACTGTGGTTTATCACAACCAAGATACTGTTGTTGTTGTACGGATGTAACCATGGCGTATCTAGACATATTTTATGATAGCTCCGTAGCTACATCGTCTGTAACTACAGTAAGCTATAGCCTGAGAAGTGAGGTACAATTGAGAAGTAGATACAACAGAAGTTTCTTCTTTTGAGGTAGGCTAATTTCCTCCGAAATCGTATCTGTTGTTCACCTCGTGAAGCTTCAATTGGATTAAACTGTATTAAGAACTTAACGTAAAAGGTCTATGTTGTCTACTCCGTTGTAAATTACCTATCGAAAAATTTTGTCTATAGCTATAGCATTGATAGTCGTTATTCTTGAGAATCAGTTTTCAACTTCCGACGAGATCCGCAGCCTATCGCAGTAGAAAAATTTGATGTTGTGTAACTTATTGAACATGGATACACCCTCTGCAAACTTGCGAAAATCAGTGAACATCGATAAAATGCAACAGTAAAATACAGTCGTATGATCGTTTTCGTCATTTGCATATGGCAAAGGTCTATGTCTTATTCTTATACACCAGTCTGTCTTGATTCCAAATTACATAGCCAGTCGTTTCGATTTTGAGACAGTGGTTTTGAGTTGACTGTCGGCAATGAACCTCCCTGCTCCCATCAAAGTTTTTTTGCTATGCAATCCTTTTCAAAGATTATAAGCAGGAATGAAGATTACTTGGATGTCCCTAGAAGTAAGATACATCACACAAAAGTAAAACGGCACTCCAAGCTGTTCTCATCCATTTATAAATTGAAAGTTCTTAAGAAAGTTCGGAGAATATCTAACAGGATTAGCATAACTTGACCGTCCTGTTGTATCTCCTTCTCTTGCACCTCCCTGGTCTGAGACTAAACACCAATCCATGACATGATAGGTAATTAACACTGAAAAGGAAAACTGTTCTGTCGATGACGAACCAAAATGTTCGAGAACATTGAAGTAAATAATGAATGCTTTGTGTTTCCGGCCTCAGTTATGTTAGTGTAGGCCTCGGCCCAGCAATGTGACCATTTTATTAGGAGGATGTCACAAATTGTTAATGATGAAAAGCGTAATTGCTTGAAGTACCCCCTCACTATAGTTTTGGATTCGCCCCCCCCCCCTTTTCAAATGTTTTCGGAAAACAGGACAGTAAAATCGATGGTTTACAAGAATGTCGATTACTCCACAGCACCGCACCTCTCGGCTTCCGTAGTGCAGCCTTCTTTACAAGTGAAACATGGATATAAAAATAAATAGCCAGAAATTTATCAGGAAGGGTTGTGAACCGTGAAGCCTGTAGAAGGCAATTTAAGGCATAAAAAATGTACCCAAAATATGCTCCGGGAGACTCCCGTCACCCTCTCCTTGGATGCGATTAGAAATCATCAAATCAGCAGAGACAAGTTTACTTAGCAGACCTCTAAATTGGCACGAAATTGACTGAACACATTTTTTAAGGATGTGTCGTCCCATCATTACGTAATAAGTCAAATTAAGGCCTGATATATCCTTGTTTTGTCTATTTATTTTGCAAGTCATTTTTTTGTGAAGCCGTTATTTTTTCTTTTCCCTGGTCAACCTGTCATCCGTTTCGGATGACGAGATAGTTCAGTATTTACTTAATCTCACTTCTCTCCTCCTTTGAGCGATGGTCGATGAAGAATTTATCTATAGTGTCGTTGTTATCAGCAGGATACCTCATCATACTACACAAAATATAATACGACAATGAGGTATGACAGATATTTGTAAATGAACTTTGCTAGTCTATACAAACAGACAAGGTATGGGACAAGATCCAAAATTTCTGAGCGTTCGCATGTGTTTAGGTTTGTCGGCCTACATTAAACCGCCGCACACACCGACACTTGATGGGAAGGCTTATTCCAGGCCAATTCAGATTCCATAACCTCCAATTTCGGCACAATTCAGAGTCCGGAAAAGTATGGGTCGATTCTGGAATTGAGCACTGTTACAGTCCTGCACTGTTACAGTCCTGCAATCCCCAATGACAATCCATGTCTGAAAAAAAGGTGAAAAGGTTTCCTCTAAAGTCTCAACATTTGATCATATTCACAATTTTTGGAGAGACATGTGCAATTTGTCTTACTTTCTTGAAGCCTGCAGGAAGCCGTAAGAACGCAGATTTTCAAGTTTTCAACTACACACCTAAAGTAGTGGCGCTATGCTGAAAATACGCAGAACCTTACGTATGACCTGATAACGTCATGTCTTTTGTTGGCCCCAAACACAGATATGACGTAGTATGCATATTTATTTATGCTAATAAGGTAAACAACTGCCAGCCTGCTAGCTAAACTTAACCATCATCGTACAATGTAGAAAACTATTGCGACACAGCTAGCTGTCAGGCCTATCTCAACTACTAGAGATATGCTGATGTGCAGTACAGTGTGTAGACTAAGGAAATCAGCTCAAACCGTAACAATAACATAAACACCTTATACTGGATAACTACTGAGAGTTTTGAATCAACCTGAACACGGACTTTTGGTGAAAGTTTATTTCCAAAGAATCACAGTTCGTAGAAGAATAAGTTGTTGCTTGCTCCCATAAGTTACGTCTGCGATAGTAACGAGCAAGTAACAGCTGAATTTGAACTGACGAGAATGAAAACTTTCAAAGAGAGAAGAACCTACGGTGATTATGCCCAGGCCTAGCCTAACTTACCTAGGCAGTTAGGCTTGCTGATTAGTGTAACGTTAGGCTTAGCCGAACTGACCAAGGCTAGGCCTTTCTGTAGCTAGTAGTAGGTAGTAATACAGTATTGCGTTACCACAGCAATGTAGCCAATTGGGAGTAACTGCAGAATACATCGTCTGGGTGACACAGTAACCCTAAAAAATCTCGAAGGCGAACTACACTGTGGTTCTCCCTTGCGTGTCCAGTAGAAATCTTGTGCATAATCCTATGCTTTCTATGTTGGCTGCATCTGTGCTAGCTATATCATTCAATTTTTTTGGTAGAGTCCCATATTAGTGGCAGTGAAGTCGCATTTTTTACAGTCACCTGTCTTATGAGCTTCCCATCCAGAGTGGAGCCGCATTCGCAGTCCCATTGGTGGCTGATCGAATATTTCGTTGAAAGCATTTTAGCCTAAGTCCACTGATTCTGTAAATAATCTGAGTGGAGTCGCAGCCCTAGTGGTGGCTGATCAAATACGGCTTTGTTGAAAACATTAGTCTAACTCCACTGATTCTACAAGACTTGAGTGGAGGCGCAGTCGCAGTCCTAGTGGTAGCTGATCGAGTATTTACTTGCAAACAACATAAGTCCACTGATTCTACAAGTACAATCTGAGTGGAGGCGCAGTCACAGTCCCCAGTGATGGCTAATCGAGGGTAGCCTAGTTGAAAACAACATAGGCCTAAGCCCACTGATTCTATCGTCTGAGTGGAGGCGCAGTCGCAGTCCCAGTGGTAGCTAACAAGGAGTGGCCATTTTGAGAACGACTCAACCTGTGATTGGGATACACTTTTGCTTGAAAATATTCTTAAGTCACTGGGCCTGTCATGTGGAGGCGCAGTGGCAGTCCCAGTAGTCATTCATTTACAAAACATACATGTGTGATTCACTGTGACTTTGAGTCTTAGTCATATGTCTTGCAGAGACGTATCCTGCAGTTGTACTGCCAATTGCTATGCTTATAATCATCACAGTGTTTACCAAGAGACCGAACTAAACCGTCGGCATGTTACTTTCAAGTATCATCAAATAACCTACCTGTAGCATGGAACAAGGATACATCAAATTTAGCGCATCTAACGTAAAAACCTTGTAGGCCTAATTTCTAGTTGTTGGGAATTTGAAATCCCTACAAATGTAGCTATCTTGTTTTTGCAAGTCTAAAAGTCAATGTCTCTAGTAATTTGATCCAATGTGCCATGGATTGTACCACGAAATCTGTTATTTTAACCAACATTTACTTCAGTTAATGATACAATGTATACCTTCCAAACTTCGCGCACCTCAGGCTCAATAACGTTAGCATGACAATCATTACATGAAGTGTGTCCTCTCAAACAAATCCTGTGCCTAAACTTACAGCAAAAACCTGTGAACAAGCTAGCAACAAAAATGGTCAGGAAAAATTCCACTGAAGAGTCAAAATCAGGATTTGAGAATTTGTAACGTTCGGCAGAAACTGCGAATAGGTTGCCCAAGGCCTGACCTACGTCTATGCAAATGCAGTACCGTAGAGTTGACTAACCAGGCAAGGGCGATTAAATTAACAGTGTCTCAGCTTGCCTTTCAGACTTTTCAAGGCATGGTAGTCAAAAGTTTGTCTAGCTACACAGATCATTGCATTTCAGGGCTTATTTTTTTAGGGGTATGCAAGGGACTTACAACTCTTGAGTTAGGAAGGTTCAGGGGGGATATGTTGCAACTTGCAGGTTTTCAAATTCCTCACTGGTAGGAATTCTCTGTCTAATTGTGATTAGGTACAGGTTTGTCCTAATTCCTGTGTTCGTGGTCATTGTAAGAAGCTGGTGAAATGCTTCTCTAGGCTTGATGTGAGAAAGTTTACCTTCTCACGTAGAGTTGTCAAGTGAAATAGTGTGCTTGATTGGGTTGTAAATTCCACTTCAGTTTATAGCTTCAAAGGTAACAGTGATAAGTTTTATTGTGACTATGGCAGAATCTAGTTATGCTGGGATATATAGGATATTAGTTTGGGTAGGGTTTTTTGGGAGGACCAGTCTGAATTACAGGGCATCTTATGTGGCGTTTGCCCACATTTGCCCTTGAACTTGTTATGTTAAGTTTGGCAGTGTGTGAAGTTTGGTGTATGCACTATACAGGCTTTCATTGCCCCCTTTCAGTTTCATCATCATCATAAGACGCTGTTGGCCATTTCGTTGAAGAAAAAAGTCACCTTTTAGTTAGACCACCCATAGACTAGTCCTTCTGGCCCATCTACTGTACCTAAAGTAGTGAGGCCTGCAGTGTGTAGCCTAAGCGTGGCCAAGGCCTAGGAATATCTGTCACATTACATCAAACTTTGATGTTGTTGGCGAAGGACCATTTCATCACTCCGGAGAAAAATGGCAGTCATGTCAGCATCACTGTATCTTGAAATCAAGCAAACCTGGTTCGTCTTTCCAAATTTGTCTAATCTAGCCTACTTTTAAATGGAATAGGATCACTCCATGAGTATTCATACTTTCTGATCCTCAAATAATAAACTAATTAAACGTTTCAAAGGCAGAAAGTAAACAACAGCGTCTAGTAATGCACTCCAGTGGTCGATTGAGCGGTGCTCATTTTTGACACAATAAAGTATCAAACGAGCAATCTTTTTCATTCGTGCCGGAAACAGGGTTTCCTGTAGCCCAGACAAGTCCACATTTCAGGACAGATAAATTATTGAAATCTTGTAAAAGTAACAGATAACATGGAATACTAAATGAAAGTCAGATGAGACAGCTGCTAATTTTTTTATACCAGTTAAAAAAATTGCTGCACTGTCTGTCTCAATTGGTGTGCCATCATTCATAGATCCTGAATTTAACATCTTGCAGGTAGATGTTATTTTTAAGGTTGGTGTCAAGTGGAAGAAAAAGATGGAACGTAAACAATCAAGGGTATTTTTTTTTCTTTTTCATCTAGCAGCACTTCCTTCTTTAAAGAGGAACAGTAGTGGGTGTTGCAATCTCAAGGTACACTTAATGTACATATATTTACAAACAATAACTACAGTAATGGTGTTATTTTTGTAATTATATGTCTCTGACGTCAGAAATTGCCGCTGTTGTTGCACAGCATGTAGCCATTTTGGAAATGTGTGAGGTATCACATTCTCTGGCAATACTACGTAATACGGGCAGTTGCATGTGTGATGTCACAATCACGTAATTGACAACAACATGGTGACTTGCTGTTGAAAGAAAAGTATATTCATAAATGCTTCATATTTCATATTTATTTGGGTGAATTTATTGTACTACCCAATGGTGTCTCCTCATCTGAAAAACTATACTAGAATAATCAGGGACTCTTTGGAAGGCTGTACAATGGTTTTCCTTTAATGCGCAGGAATCAGCACAGGAAAGTGATCATGGGAAGTGACCTCTTGATGTACTCTCATTCATCATGAACCGACAGTCATGACCAAAACCTAAACCCTGCCAGCCATCATTTGGACCGCTTGTCATTCGACACGAAAAAGAAGTTAACATAAAAGGGAAATAGGGCCTTTGTTTCCCAGAAAACAACCATATTTTTAAAACCAATATTTGTGGATGTAGAATGATAGATTATTCAAAGTAAGGAAGGACAGAAGCCTTCTTTTCAAGGAATACGATTCTCACAGATGAAAATTCAGTTATTTGTCGCTCAACAATCATTTGTTTACCTGAACTTTTGAAAATTCAAATGAAGCATCTTCCGTTACTCATCACATGCAGAATGTTTTGAGGAGGTGAAGCTTTATCAGATGTTTATTGATGAGACTGAATGGTTTAACAATGGTAAGAGCTATTTTCTTTGTGCGGCATGGTGGTGTATTCTAAATGCCCTATTTCCCTTTAAAAAAGAGTTAAGAACAATATTTTGTGGATGGCAAAGATATAAAAAGAAGGAAGATCAGAGTTGGGATTTGGAAATAACCTGGAGTGATTGGTGACTTTAATTGCCTCAAATTGCCGTTTTTAGCTCAACAGAGTGTAAGCAAAAATAGCACTTTTTTGTTAGCAAATCACTGTTTCGTGAGGATGAAAGTTCATTCATTGTAAATACCATTCATTTCATTGAGCATTCTGATATTGCCCCCCCCCCCTTGCTTAATAACACAAAATTGTGACGGTGATTGTTATCGGCTGAAACGTCTGCAGCGCAAACGCGCTTGCAATGATCCTAATCCAGACAATTATCGTATAAAATTAAAATAACTTTGGAAAAAAGGTGTTACATAGTGAAATTCTTTCAGTGAGTGTTGGAAATCTGTGTTAAAGTATGCAAAGGAAGATATTTCAGTCCCGTCAAATAACTGAGCCACTCTCACATTGCCCTCTGCATATATACCCTTTGAACTGTTGTACAGTAGAATCTACAGGTATCTCCTATTCAGGGATGCAAACCGTAAAGTGTTGGACATACCTCAAGCCAGTCAAGAGTGCCAAAAACATTCACCTGCCATGTTTAAAAGATGCTCAACTAACAATCCAGAATTTACAAGCTTTAATTTGCAGTATTTCTCCTGTTAGGTGACTTTCCCCGCATTGGCTCGAGACTTTGTTTAACATTGGTTAACATGGTAACCTACTGTATACTCCAAGAGCCAAGCCTTCTCATGCATCAACGTTAAAATAGTGTCCTTACTGTAAAGCTGCAGTACATTGTGTAGCATTTTTTAATAATATTTTTATCCAAAGTACTTGTAAATGTTTGGTATGTTTTCTGATATGTTGCTAAGGATTAAATATGCCATTATCAACAGGGTAGGATCTTTTATGTCAAAATTCTGCATATTAAACCTAAGAAATATTTGAAAAGTATTTTATGCTAATGTGTTGCGAAAAACCAATACGCACTTACATGTACAACTCCATGCATCTATCCAAACCCAGTGCAGTTGAAATTCGTCTTACTTTAGGGTTGGAAAACCTGGCTCAATTTCCTGCTAACATGATAGAAAATCTACTGATTTTGCACTGACATTTGTGTAGGGGTGGAACCCCTGTGGGGGTTTCATGGGGCAAAGCCCCTTGAAGATTGGGGTTCCTAGCATATTGAAGGGGTTAAAATGATTGCAGCTGAGCATGAACAATGTAACTGAAAACATGTACAATATTTGAAAAATCAATCACAAAAGCTTAACGTTTGACTATTTGCGTTGTTGCAATATGAGGAACCTTCAATGTGAAGAATAAGTGTCACGTGCGAAATGTCAGAAACGAGTGAAACTTGAGTCTGATATTACACCATGAAAATGTGCAATAGGCCCAGAATGAATGTCTCCATTGTGGCATTCTTGACTAAAAAGCTAGGCGTCAGTCTCATGGCAAATAATGAAACAAAACTTTCATCGTGGTAATGTTGCACAGAATGATAGACCACTGTACTGTCAACTACAAGCTGTACTACTTACGAGCTCTGCATGTTTGAATCAGGAAAATCCTGGCATGTTTCCAAGAAAAGTTTTTAACCGCAAAAATGTCAACACCCTTCCCAAAATGGGTATGTTTGTATCTTACATAAAATAAATGTGAAAAAAATGCACCTTGATTGCATCTAAGAGGTCAAGTTTTATTTTACCTTTGAGGATAACAAAGCTGAGGTGTTACCCTGTATGTGCAGACCTCCTGTTCTGAATCCTGACTTAAACTTTGATCATGGCCAATATAATAGACCTATACAGTACGTTACTATTAACCACAGATGTTTTGTAATGCTGCACTTACAGGCTACAGTAGGTTGCTTACAGCCTGTTTCAATCAATTTGTAAAAATCAGAACCCGGTAGTTTCTCATACCCATTGGGTACCCAAGTACCCGACAAAAGCGTCTCCTGTACCATTGACACTGGCATTCCCTACCGTATAGTACATAAGATCAGTGCGGAGGGATCTTGCTTCAGTAAATACATACACCCACCTACACGTACTCGTTTTTCCTGAGAAAAAGACAAAAATTCTGTTTGGAGACTATTTGCTGTGTGTAGTATGAGTAGGCAAATTGCAGCAATTGGACACTGTGTTCACACAATGTGTTCACACATTGTGTTCACACAGTGTGTTCACATAGTGTTTGTCTTGTTTTTCATGTTTGAATGAATGGGGTAGTAATTTTGGATCCTGGTAGTAAAATGCTGTGTGGGTACCCGGGTACCCAAGCCTCTCACGTGGAAACACTACTTGCTTGCACCTCACGGCAGTTTTAAGCCAACATTCATCATAGTGACATTTTGTGCAGAGTTTAGTAAACACAGATTTTTGACAAATGACAAAAAGAGAGAGAAAGGAAATTGTGTAGAAATTCAGAGAAGGAAAGACTGGAAGAAAGTGAGAATTCTTTAGTTTTAATTCAAGGAAGCAAAATGGGAAAGAAAAGGATACAAGTAGTCTCTAAAAACATCTTTTTACTAAACATTACTCTGTGTGCTGTTGACTTGAAAATAAAGTGAACGCACTGCAGGACAGCTACAGTACTAGTGTCATATCTAGTATATAAGTACTTCATCAAACATGGGGACATACTTCCTGTAACTTAATTACATATCTGCAAATGAGTTTGTGTGCTTTATTGCAAAGAGATTTAGGTACCCTCATTTCTTCTCAGCCAGCACAATGTACACTACATGGACTGCAGTATATTTTGATGTACTGTAAAGCCAGATTTCAGGATCCTTGGACAGTTTTATTTCTACGCCAATATTGTGGTGAATGCACAGTATTTCCTACATTAGTGGTGTAGACTTGTACACATTGTGTGCCAAGCCTTAGTGCACCAAATGTATTCTAGAATTTATACTGTACAGTACTATGGCCTATATGCTGGGTTTTGCATGACTCTCTCTTAGTGGACTATACCATGACAAAGTACCCTAAATAGCTCATCGTCATCATCATCATCACCATCATCGTCATCATCATTATCATCATCATCATCATCATTATCATCTTTGTGAGTTCTTTTGGAGGGCCCTCTGGTTTGAGAAAGAAGTCGGTTAGCAAAATGCCAAATGATGTCTGAAAACTTCTGGGAGTTTACCTTCTCTCCACTGAGTTTATTCCACTCAAGTCTAGTTGAGAGGAAGGGTGAAAACTGGTAATTGGAAGGGTCGGGGGAGGGGGGGTTATTGTAAGTTACATACTCCCTCGGCTCAGCCAATATTGTTGCATACTGCAGTTGGAGTAGTGTAACTTTTTTACATAAATTTGCATTTTGGGGCACACTGAATCCATGAAATGTATGTGGACTTGACTCTTTATCTGGGTAGATGTTTGATGAGATACAGTGGTTTTTTGGTTTTTCCTGCGTGATACCTGTAGAGCATGGAGACATGTGAGTAGCAGCTGTTACTGATTAAACCTTTATCTGATTCAATTTCATACACCAAGTCATCTTTGTATGGAATGTCAAACTCACTGGTATGGCCTGACCATGTCAATCACAAATGATTAGTTTGTAATATATAATTTGATATTGTATAAAGATGGCTGTGTTTTTTTTTTGCATGTAAGGAATGCATTCCCTCATTTCTGTGCGTATGGCTTTATGGCAAGATGTGGTGTTTCAGGGGAAACTTTGGCTGACACTTCGTCACAGTTTTATCAAAAATTATGATGATTGAATCAGTCTTCTCCAGTGACTGAGTGAGTGGCAGAACACAAGAACTTTGGAAACAGCTTTAATGTCAACCCACGTTTGCCATGTCGGTTGTTCATTTGACCATCCAACTAAAAAGTTTGTAGGAAATCATATTTTTTCCCTTGATTAATCTTTTTGTCTCACTGCATCAGTGATTGAATTTATGTAATCTGTCCGTGCTACAATCTTGGACAAAATAGCTTGGGACGCCCCACTCCTGCGTGAATGTTGGCTATGGGATTGCTGTTCAAAGTGTACATTCACTCCTGTGGCGCAACATTGGAAAGGGGCGTGGGGTTTCATGTTATCCTCTCACCTAAACTTCAGCATTATGTTTGCAACATACGACAAAGTGTCCCAACAATTTTGTCCAAGATTGTAGATTCATCCAGTTCAAGATGAATGGGGTTAAACGAAACTCTGACGTACATGTAAGTAGGTAAATGCTGTGTAATACTTTGTCAAGTACTCATTACTTGTGCAGATATGCAACAATAAACACTCATAGGAAGTGACGAATCAGGTAATTGAGAAACGATCAAAGGATTTGTTATGTTTTTTTTTCCATGATTGTATTGGAAACAAAGGAGAAATAAACATGATTTCCGCTGATGATGCAGTATTCAACACTAGTAAATGAAAAGACTGCCGGTTTCAATCATCTTCAACACTGTGCTGCTATACCAAGATGTTGGTGATGCAGTGACTACTGTATGAAGACCATGAAAGGGAGTAAGCAGTCCTCCCTACTTTTTTTTTTGTAAAATCATCAGAATCTTGTAATTTTCTCATCTCATTTCTCTGATAAGTACTTTTCACGATGTCGCTGAATATCAGTGCTGCATTAGCAAGTTGTCATGATGCAAAATTAAGCAATTGATTCAACAACAACAAATTAAAACGTGTATGAAGAAGAGCCATTCATGAATTAGCATATGTAAGGGGATTAATGGGGAGTGTATACTATTTCAGTTTGGGGTGACTTGCATTTTCCTTTTAATTACATGTGCAGTAGATGTACAGAAGTGTGGCCTGCACTGGGACTGAGTCTACTACCTCCAGCAAAAGATAGAAGTTCAGTGAAATATCGTGCAGAGAGTGTTACAGAATACCTCCCAAGTGACCCTCATTTCAAATCATGATTTAAATTGGTTTACCTGATTTTAAATAATTTATTTGATTTAAATCACGATTTGCAAAAAAAAAAAAGAAGGGAAATATCAACGACCCTGCTCTTTGTCGCAGAAATTCCTCGTAACATGTTGCAGCATCATGCATTTTTCAGACTGGACACTGTGTTGCTGTGCACAAAGACAGATCAGTTTATGATATCCCCCATGCCATAACTCACAGTACTGGTTGAAAAGGAGGGTCAACAGTGAATGGTATTCCATCCCATTTCAGTGCCATTCAAGCACTGTAGGAATGTTTCCCATTTCTAGGTGATGTTTGTATAATGTAGTAGTTATTTATACTTACATGTAGGAGGCTATTCCATCAATATAACAATGGCCTCTATTATTCATAAATTCTTGTCAATTCTTTTCCTTTTTTTTTTTTTTTATTGATCCACGTACCCTCCGTAGCTCTGAGGATATCAAAATCCACGTGTTCATGAGTGATTTGTTGCGAAACATTTAATCTGTAAAATGAAAAAAAATTGACTGCTTGCAAATGGTTATAGAACACCATTCCATTTTACCTTTCAATTTCTCAGTGCATTTCAAACTTTCATCAAGTCATGCGCTCTTCAGCTGATGTGATTTTACTTTCATTCGTATACAATAGCATGATTTCTTTGCCAGTGCAAGGTGGGTGTCCTTTAATACGTAGTAATCGCTCTTCTATTTATTTTTCTGTTTACGAGATGAACATTGTAAGATCTAAAATCATGGGAAGAGAAAGTATGGGTTGCTTGGATACACGTGAGCAAGTTTTATCATCTGTTTGGATGCCTGTAGTTGACAACATTGTGAAATATATGGATGTTACAAATCACATGGTTTAGAACTTTATCAATCATCTAGGTTGTTGCAAATCAAATAATGTAGAAGATCTACAAAACTGCCAAAGACTCCCAGCCTTGAAGGGGATTTGATCCTTTGAGTATCGTGACACATCTGACCATAAAAGAGTACTGTATATGATTAAGGACTACTGTATATGATTAAGGACCATGTACAGTACTTGCATTTCACTTTCTGTCAATATCGTGGGTAGTCTCGTGTGGTTGTCTGCCGACTCCTGTCACTGCACTGCACGTTGCCATGGAGATGGCAGACTTCCCTGTGAAGCTGGATCTCTGCTTCTTGGGAACAGATTTCTTTCACCATCCTCCAGAAATCATGAATTTATTTGGATTAACATTTTATCAGAGATCTTACTGTACTTTTTTCCTATCTTTTTTGGCAGAACAAAGACGCGCAGACGTTGAAGAGATCCGTCAAAAGCACCCTAGCAAAGTCCCAGTGAGTGGCGTTAATTCCTTGTCTGTTTAATGTGTGCTGTTTCTGGCATTGATCCAAACCGCTTCAAAGTGTGTCATTTCAGTATTATACAAATTTTTCCCTTTGTTTTGGGGTTTTGTATGTTACAGTCATTGTTGTTTTTGTTGGTCAATCTGTCTGTCTGTGTCAATCCATTGATCTTATAAAGTAGACTCAAACTCAATCTGGCATATTTTCAAATCCTTTCTCATTAACTTTTTTTTTCCAGTGCTCAAAATTCTTTTGATTTTATAATTTTCATTTGATACGTTCTCAAGAGACAGAAACAAACACAAATTTTACTCAGACCAGGGACAGTCAAATCATGCTGTTGATGTTTTGGAAATTTTGACCACCAAATATTTAAGAAAATTCTGGCCTCAAATAAAAACACTTCTCATTGTGGCTATCTTGAGTGATGTTATTACTTTCTTTGCCAGTTGCTGAAGTCAGGATTGTACGGGTGGTAGTGTTGCGATCACAGCAGATTTAAATACTCATGAATATTCATTTCTTACATTGATTTCTACAACAAAAGTTTTATCATGAAGTGATCAAATTCTTCTCGCAGGTCATCATCGAGAGATACCAAAATGAGAAGCACCTTCCTCTCCTGGACAAGGCCAAATTCCTTGTGCCCGATCACGTGACCATGGGAGAACTTGTGAAGATTGTCAGGTAAGTTTCTGCTGTCAAGAATTTGAATATTGCCCAAAATATGTCTACATTCTGATACTGATTACCTCAAAATTTTGCAAGGGACAGAGCCAGAAACAAAATGAATTGGATGGACACTGGAGAAAGTCATGTGCAAATGTGTGAAACGTGGTGATAAGTTGACATAATTTCAGTGAAGCAATCACTGTTAAATGGGACATTATTATTATTGATTCCTTGCCGAAGGCGAAAGGAATTTATGTGATGGTGGTGTGTGGGTATGTGAGCGTGTGTGACCCCACGTTTGTAAACATGATGTTTTGAGAAGGGTAACTTTGACTTATCTCATACTCGAGGTGTGGGTTGGTCATATTGAGTGGATGATCCCCATTGGTTTTGGAGGTCAAAGGTCAATTGAGGTCACCAGAGGTTAAATTTGAAACCCTTGTAAAAACCATATGAACACTATATCTCAAGAAGTATAGCCTTGACTAATGTCATACGTATTGTGTGGCTCGGTCATATTAAGTAGATGATCCCTACTATTTTTGGGACAGGTCAAAGGTCGTTTGAGTTCAGCAGATGTCAAAATTTGAATACCTTCTAATCACAATATCTCAGGAAGGGTAATCATGACTAATGTCATACTTAGTGCGTGGGCTGGTCATAGTGAGTAGATGATCCCTAATGTTTATGGTGAAGGTCAAAGGTCATTTGAAGTGAAACTGTGAAAATCTTTTAAACACATTATCTCAAGAATGGTAACTTGACTACTCACATACATGGTGTGTGGGTCAGTCATATAAGTAGATGATCCTTGTCCTTTATGGTAGAGGTCAGATGTCATTTGAGATAACCTGAGGTCAGAATAAGAAAACCTTCTAAACACACAGTTATCTCAAGAAGCATACTTGGTTGGCCATAGTGAGTAGATGATTCTCATTGATTTTGGTGGAGTTCAAATTTCATTTGCAGTCATCAGAGGTCAAATTGCGGAAAGGTATAAAACTGCTTAGTACACACAGTGTTCCATAGAGTTTAGTGTAGGCATGGTTCATCTCGAAAGATAATGTGTTTGAATTTCAAAATTGGTACGTACATGTAACTGACATAACCGACATCCGCACATGAAAACACTGCCCTCACCAAAGATTTTACACCTAGTAGGAGGGACAGCTAGGTGAACAAAATTTGGAGAGTCAAGATTGAAGACTACATCTAGTACCTTGTCTAGTATGGAACTAATATGTGCTAAATATCATTTAGGGACTCAAAAACCAATAGAGATATTGAGTCAGTCCTTGAGATACATACTGTGATGTCTGCTGTGAGATTATTCTACAAACTTCTCTGTGTTCACTAGGGGTCTTTCTTCAAGACTATACAGTCTATATCGAGGTGAAAGTGGGATAACCCCACAGAGTTCCTCGAGGGGTTACCGGAGGATGGTAGGCACCGTTGAAAGTGCAGAGAAAGTTTGCCGTTTTGAGCAAACCTGTAGTTTTTCACATGACAAGGAAACGTCCTCACATCAGATTTGCCAAGACATTGTAAGACAATCAGTACAATTAAAAATTCCGGTTTTCATGAAAACTGAGGTTTTATTTTTTAGATACACATGATACAGTAAACTTTTATGCATTACTGTAACACGTTTGGATTCTTTCCTGCAATGCCCCTAACACTTGACAAACAACAGTGCAAACATTCAGGTAATCTTTACCATTTGCTCTCTCCTTGCAGGAGAAGGTTACAACTCAGCCCCAACCAGGCCTTCTTCCTCCTGGTCAACCAGAAGAGCATGATAAGCGTCTCCACCACGATAGCCGAGGTCTACCAACAGGAGAGGGACGAAGACGGCTTCCTCTACCTGGTCTACGCGGCCCAAGAAACATTTGGTTGATTCTGCCACTGCCTTTGAATTTATCTCTTACCCTCTCTCTCTCTCTCTCTCTCTCCATTGACAATCATAACAGGTCCGTGTAAAGTACAATAATTACATGAAAAGTGAGCACAGTCCTGTTTGGAGATCTGATCCTCTTTATTCCCTTTCAATAATTTATTTTGGTGGTCTTGCGTCTCCTCATTCCCAAGAAACATTCTGAAGTGTCAGATTAACAGGAATGAAGGATAAGGGGCAAGGGGGTGGGTGTCAGTAATCAGAACATGGTACTAAAGAAGCATTTGCTTTGGAACAAGGAGAAAAGTTCGTATGTTTGGGATGGAATGAGTAAGACAGGTGTGTGGAAAGTTCTCCATGAAACACTTGAGGTTTGAGTTAGATGCCTCTTTGAAACGTCGAGACTTTGATTGCAAACCTGTTGTTTCAATCGATCCAGTGGAATCAAACTTGTGACAGCTTTGAGGTCTTCTCGCTTAGCCTTAAGAAAGCTTGGAATTGTACAAGCATTGTTCAGGTAAATTTAGGGAACAGTCAGGCTATGCTGTGATTATAATAATGATGATAGTGATGATGATGATTATGGTGGTGATGATTATGGTGGTGATGGTAACGATAGCATCGGTGATCACAAGTGTCGGTGACAAGCAACCTCCTGGGTGAAATCTGAAGAAAACTGCCAAGAGATGCTCCTCTTGTTGTGCATTTTAAAATTACTTTTCTAATTATCTAATAAGCATTAAGTAATCGGAGAGCTCGTGTAAAACATCGCTATTTTTCCTTCTTTTTTTTTTTATTTCGGTATCACTCAGACGCTGTGCCTAGTGTTAAGGAAAACAAAAACACCCAAAAGAATGAAATAAAAGATTGCATAACAAAAAGGATGAAACACGCTTTTATCACCATCTGAAAAGTTCAATCTTGAACAGCGGAAAACTGGCAGAAAAGTTTTGTGTGGAGTTCTTTTTTCCAGGATCTTGCTGAAAGTGGATTTTTAAAGGTAAACTTGAAAGAGCAACATATCTGAAAGGGAGTGGGTTACTTCTTTGCAATGTCTCCATCATTGATTTGATTTGGCAATTTGGTTTTACAGGATGTTGCCATAGAGAACTTTACTTCAAACCTTTCCCGTCTCTCGAGCCCCATGGAAAGATAGTAGAACAGGCAACTCTCGGTCACAGAGTTACCATGTACATGCTTTTCCACGCTACAAAGTACCCATCCTGAATGGTGAACAAAGAAACAACAAACTATAATGGAAGGGACCATTTTGTATCGGTGCTCTTTCTGTGCCTTGCAGAGTATATTACCGGTATAAGTTACTCAGTTCCACTTTTTCTGAAAACTTCTTTTCATTCCGTTCACTATAATCCATGAACAATCGGTTCCATCACTGACGTTCATTTTGCTGGTAAACGTGAGAGTGAGGGTTGTTGGTCTGTGTGGCGGCACCACCATCTCACCTGTCACTAGGCATTTTCTGCAGTCTCCACAAACGTCCGACCTGGTGGTGAGTGCTTCGAAAACCCCAAACCAGAAGTGGCTTGATTGGGCTGGGATAGCTCATTTGGAAAATTCCGATGAGATGGGATCTCGATCTGGAGTGATTTGGGCTGCTAATTAATTACGATGAAGTAATTTATGTGAGGAATTATTATTATAGTTTTTCTGTCCATGGTTGAACTGGATTGATATTTCAAACTAAAAAGATACAAAAAGTGAATGTGAAAGCCATGATAAAAGAAGGGAATCAACTGTTTTGTTCTGTAGAGTTGGTGAGCTGCCATTTTGCAATTTTTTTTCCTTGGTTTTGTCATATTTTTTTTTTTGTACATACACTTTCTTCCCTGTATAAAGTACCAACATAGCTTGATTTTCTTTTTGTCCCTCTCGCATATTTGTTTTGTGTTTATGAAATCTTTCATACTTGTAAATAGCTTTAACCGTGGACATGGTAAAGTAGTGTAAATGAATATCTATTTAAAACAATAATGCGGATGAAATTATGCCAAGGAGAGTTAAAAAAAAGAAACAGAGGGAGGACCTGTCATTCTTTTCTTAGGGGTTTGTTGGCAAAGTTCTGGGCAAGTTTTACAAACCCAAGTTGGGGGGGCAGGTCTCCTTCAGAATTAAAAATTTCTATATTTGATATTTAACTATTGGGTTTTGTTTATACGTTCAGAAATATAGATCAGGATTAACTGCCTGTGGTGTGTCACAAATTGAGCATTGTGACAGCTTGATGCTGCCAAGTGTGGTTAGTAAAAACTTACAAAGGAACATGATAAATAGATGGGGGGGGGGGGTGGGATGATGTATGGGGGCATAGGAAATGTATCAAATAAATCATATATATACATGGGGAGTAATATAAAGGGGGGGTGGGGAATCATTCCTCTCCTCAGTATTGATGTCACTAAATGCATCATGTTGTTGACTTATCTTTAGTCAGAATATGCTCAATTCTGGAAACAGATTTGGGCATCTCAGAAATTTACCAGATGAGATGGAGTGACGCGCAGTTCACTTCGGTTGCCCAAAGGTCGTAGGGAAAGTCTTTGAAGCACGAGCTGCTTCTGCCCTTCTAAGGCAGCAATCCGCCAGTGAGTGATACCATGCGTCGTAAAAGGGGAAAAGCCCTCCAACTCGTGCAGCGAGCCGTGAAGCAAACAACGGCAACATCGTGAAACAAGCATCATGATGAGAATTCTGGCCTTGAAGGGGGCGACTGTTTTGGGTGCTGATCAACTACACAAGTGTGGAGGAAGCATGTGGCTTATATACCATATTACAACTTAACATTGGAAGACAACCAATGCAACAATTTCAGGTCAATTTTTTCCCCCCTTTTTTTTTTGCACGGTCATTTTTGATTCCTTGCCGTAGGCAGGGGAATCTATGCAGTCCTGATGTCGTTTTTTTTTTTTTGCACGAATTTCAAGCCCATTTAGCATCAGTTTGGTGTAAAAGAAGGACACAGATATTAAGTAAACCCAGAGGAAGTTTGGGATTTTATGATTTTAGTCACAATGAGATGATTTGGGCATCACAAGTAAATGCAATTGTTCTTTTAACTTTGGGCTATTAGAGAAACGATGTAGAGATCACAAGTAAATCATGACGTCCTTTCATTTTTGGTCTTTAAAGTTAATTTTTTACATACAAGACTAGCTGCCATGTATTGTGTCTATATTTTGGAATTTCTGGATCTACAAATTTTATGGTAAATAAAAATCTTTTTTTTTTTCAGATAAATAAGTATTGTTTGTCAGTTGTTATCTTTAACATCTTTGACTGTTAGACAGTGGGGTATTAAGTGACCTGACAATCCCTTTGATGTGAAGTTCACCAATAGAAGAAAGATGATGAAACAGTTTAATGATCAGCTTGGCTTTCAGTTGAGCAATCGTTGTATCACACAACAAAAAGATTTAGAAGTAGTAGGCCCTTGCAGTACATCAGATGCAACCAGGCTCTTATTATCATAAACAACACATCGTTAGTTTCCTCTAGAAGGCTGGTTTCATAGCTTAATTCCTGTCTGTCATTATGCTAACACCCATGGCAGGTGCAATGTCCCCTTGACTAGGTGTTGCATCATAGACTGCAGTTGTGCCTGTTGGAAATGTCCAATAGTGAATGATATCGAAAGGGTAGCGCCGGGTTGGTGGTGCCACAACACCTGTGTGCCAGTCATACAAGCAGCAGAGGCCTGAAGAAAGTTGTGATTGGTCCAAAAAGCACACACAGAACCGAGTCAACTTCTACCGATTAACATCAATAAAACATCTTCAACTAAAGTTTAATAAAGTAAAACACGGCAAACGGTTGACTGTTTGCTGCTGCGAAAGCAGTCGCTAATTCTCTCATTGGATTTCATTCACAAAGCCCTATTTAAGTCATTGGACTTCATGGCCAGAATTCATATTGGCAATTCCCACACAGTAGGGTAGGTACAGTAGTGCAAATGTCTGGTGTAAGTTTACAGCATGTGGGGTAAGATGGGGGGGGGGGGGCAGGGTGGGTTACATGCTGACTAGTGCAGACTTTCATTGTGTTATGACTGGTGGTTGACTTTGTTACGACTAGTGGTTCACCTTGTGCCAACATGCACGAGTATAAGCATTCACAACTTAAAATAGCATTAGCATGCCGACTTCACTGCCAATGGGTTTACGTCACTGGAACAGAAGTCTGATGTTCATCTTACAACTACGTCCTAACAAATAAAAATTTTGAAACACTTGTTTATACCAAACAACAAGATGAACTGACTTGCCAATCTCATCAAATGGTATGACCTCCAGGTGTCCCCTCAATCACCTGCCAGATCTGGAGATTCTAAAGGAGCTCATTCTCATTATTATCGAAAGTGTTTTCCACACTTAAGAAGAGTTAGTTATTTTGCTTAACTAGTCACTTTGCTGACAACGGTGTACCTGCAAATTCAATAATCACTGAAAAACAGCGATGGCGAGCACTGACCTTGGTTCAACAACCTTGCGTTACATCAAA
Source organism: Stichopus chloronotus (assembly GCA_021234535.1). NCBI lineage: Eukaryota > Metazoa > Echinodermata > Holothuroidea > Aspidochirotida > Stichopodidae > Stichopus > Stichopus chloronotus. The sequence continues at coordinate 22,241,030 of CM037833.1, read as the reverse complement.
GTGATTTTCACCTCGAGATCTAGCATTTTCACCTTGAGACAACACGCCATAAGATAGTTGGCAATTCTGAACATGTGGTGCTTAAATACAGGTATAGCAATTAAAGCACTTCACGGTAGATTTTAAGCCCGTACCAGCTGCTGGATAAGGACCGGACTTGATCACTCACACTGGCCAAGGTTTCAGGGTGGAGTCTTGATACAGTGACCTCTGGGTAAACAAGCTGTACACTATGATACAGAAAACTGTAAGTGCCAGAAAAGGTGTAGCTTTCACAGTATATGGCGTGTATAAGACTGATATTAGGCTAAAAGGCCCACACAACAATTTAGGATACAAGTTTAGTCCATGGGCCAACTAATTTGACTGTACTACCCTCATGCGAAATGCCCAAGTACCAGATTTTTTTTACAGCTGTTACGTGTGAGTGTGCAGAATGACGGTGGCTCTTTTGCTAGGGTGCGCAATCTGATGGTACTAAGTACAGCATATAGACTCAATCAGACCAGTTCTTGGCCATTCCGTAATACGCTGTTATGCTCACACACAATATTTCACAGTGAATGTTGATCAAACTCAAACAGTCTGAATAATACATAGACTCCAACATATATTATAACATAATTCATTATTTTTCCTGGAAACAAGGGTGTTTCATAGGAAGCAAATTATGGTAAATCTGAGTAAACTACTGAACCCCCAAAATATAAAAAAAAATAAAATAATAAAATGAAAGAAAGATACCAAAATTTAAATTTTCTGTGGGTATGCAACTTGCCCCAGAAAATCTTTGAAAACAATTCTCTTCAATCAGCTGCTTCTGGCAAGAAAACTTTTAAAACGAACCAAATGTAAAGTTTACACATTAAAAAGACACGCTGTCTCATTGCCTTTGATCTACAGGATTCTTAACAAAATGGACCTCCTTCTACCTACCTCTGATTTTCTGCTCTCACAAAAAGTAATGTAGCTAAATCTTTGAACCATGATTGAAAAACAAAAATTTTTTAGCATTTGGCATATGTGACGACATGATCAGCAACTATTTGATGTCAGAAACAGTCATGTATACACGTACTACAAAAATACAGTTTAAGATATGCGACATTTAATGTTCACAATTGATGTTATGTAAACAAACAATGCAAAAAGTGTCTAAGATATGCAGCATTTGATGTCTGCAATCTAAGTTATGTAATGTAGGATGCAAATACAGTGAAAAATATGCAGCATTTGATGCCTGCAAAACCCATGATGCATGATATAAATACAGTCTATGGTATGCAACACTTGTTGTCTACAATCTAAGTTACATAATGTAAATACAGTTAAAGGTATGCAACACTTTGTCTACAAACTATGTTACACAATGTGTGATATAAATACAGTCTAAGGTATGCAACACTTTATGCTTATGGTTGTCGAACTTAACCATGCGGTTCTTTGAACAAGCCGATCGGAGGTTTACTAGTGTGTTTCTACTGCAGGTAGCAGACAAGTCTTTTGTTCTGCTCATCACTACAAGCTACAAGCTTTGGAAGCAAATTCCTTTCAACTGAGCAGAAATCCTATGCAAACTTCATTTACCCAGCTCTAAGTGGATTGGTTGAAGCAGGGTTTTTTAAAAAAAAGACAGACTGCCACCATCACACACAGAGCTACCACCCTTGCACACTGTGTGTGGGTACACAAAGTACAGCGACAACTAATCGCTAACAACGATTTGAACTATTGAGCATCGCCTACCTCAGGAATAGATCAATGGCTGTTAATGCTCGTTAATATTAACTTCATAAAGACAATAAAAGACAATAACATTTTTTTTTTCCCTGAAAAGGCACTTTGAGTAGAAACAATGAATGACTTCACAAAGTAAGTTGCATACAAATAAAAAGAGAAACAGTCCCCTTGCAAAGTCAGAAACACTTACAGGAATGGTGAAAACAAAAGAAAGAAGCAAAGACAAATAAATGTAACAAAACTTGTGACAACATTACTGATGACTTTTCATACAAATCAGAGCAGCAATGGTGAAGGAACTCTTCATACCCTGACATGCGTTCATCTGATGTCTGTTCCCACATCACACAAAGCATACTGCAGCGAAGGTATGATGACCAGTGATACAATCTACCAGAAGAAACCCAAAATTGCTGCAAATCTGAACACCAAAACCTGCAGAGCAGCCCCCCCCCCTCTCTGTAAAGTCTGCATATGAAATCTTCAAAGAGAGTCATATGTAATAAAAAACACACCCGTCCTCACTCCTCGTTAGACGTGCAAATTCACCAAATTAGCGACCTTTTGCTTCGAAAGTGCTACCATTTTTATCAAAGAGAAGACACTTTTCAGTACTACAAATTTTTGGATAGAGACACCCCATCCCCTGGCCAATGTTAATACTGTTCAAAAGTAAAAAAAAAAAAAAATTTTCTTATGACATTTTGTGGACTAAAATATTTAGATCCATGTAACAGTACAGTACACAAAGCCACTTGATGTAGCTCTCTTACAATGAAGTTCTTACATAAAGCCATTTGCTGTAGCTCTACCATGATGTACTTCTCACATGATGTAGCTTTCAAATGATGTAGCTTTCACGTGATGTAGCTCTAACATGATGTAGCTCTAACATGATGCAGCTTTCACATGATGAAGCTTTCACATGATGTAGCTCTCGTATGATATAGCTTTCAAATGATGTAGCTTTCACATGATGTACCTTTGACATGATGTAGCTCCAACATGATGTAGCTCTCATATGATGTAGCTCTCACATGATGTAGCTCTCACATGATGTAGCTCTAACATGATGTAGCTCTCACATGATGTAGCTCTAACATGATGTAGCTTTCACATGATGTAGCTCTCACATGAAGCTACATGATGATAGATCTCATACGAAGCTATAAGAATTGACAACCCTGTCACTTTGCATTGTTCATTTTTAAGTTGAACTTCTTCAACATTAAAAAAGAAAGGCAAGTATAGAAGAAAGCCATGTAGATAAGTTTCTGCAATATCTCCTTGATTTCATTTTAAGCCATCTGGTATATTTCAAAGAACACAAACCAAACTTTTTCAAATTTCAAATTTAAGTTCTTACATGAAGCCATTTGATGTAGCTCTAACGTGATGTAGCTCTAACATGATGTAGCTCTAACATGATGTAGTTCTCACATGATGTAGCTTTCACATGATAGCTTCACAGATAAGTTGCTGCAATATCTCCTTGATTTCATTTTAAACCATCTGGTATATTTCAAAGAACACAGACCAAACTTTTTCAAATTTCAAATGTAAATTGCAAAACCCAAATACTTTGTGCAAACTTCTCTTGTACCACCAAGTTAGCAGGATTAAAAGACTTAAAGCGACCAGCGCTCTTCATTATTTCAGGAAGCTGTTGATGGCATCCCACATCTCCTGGGACTCTGCTTGCCCCTCCGGAGAGTAGTCCAAGCAGTCCGCCTCCCACATACCGACGCCCAGGAATCCTGTGTCCTTGGCATACTTGTATCGGTAGGTCAGACTTCTGGGGTTGTCGTACCACACCTGGTGGTATTCCTGTAAGGTGTCGTTCTGTCAGGGAGACAAAAAAGCAAAAACCATAGAATAAGCTCGGAACGGAAATTAGATCGACTGGGTTGGGCGACTGTCCAAGAGGAGCTACAAAATCTTGCTAATCCTGAAGTTGCTGAACAGAGGGATGTATTTGTTGGATATTTAATTCTTCGAATGAAGAAGTTATAAGCACTGAACATCTGGTGAGCAACTATGAGGAGTGACGTAAAGGGCAGGGGAATTTACACATACATGCACACATGAGTACATAACTTTACATGTTCAAAGAGGGAAGGTTGGTATATCATCAAGAACTGGTTCCATAAGTTTCTTGTATTCTTCAGAGGTTTGTTTCTTCAGGTTACAGACTAACCCCCCCCCCCAAGAATTCTAACTTTAGCATATAAACTTCACGTCAAGATGTCACCGTTCAATTCTCTGACACATTTCTCCGACACGTTGTGTCAAAACATTTCTCATGTGCATTATGTGACCCTTCTGGACCGGAGGCGACAAGCTTATCCCCGACACAAATCTGGTGGAATCTGTGCTCCATACAAATATTTTTTCATGTGCTGAACTCCTACACTAAAGACATTCCACGACAGAAATATTACATCAATTGTAACATCATAGTTCCATCCCAAAAATACTGCTGTAGTCCATTCAATTGTAACATTGGATACCACCAAAGCATCCACTGAATGTCTGCAAGGAATACATTTTTCTTGCAAGTGATGGAAGTTGCCTTCATTTTTTTTGGCAGTTTAGGCAATATTCTTTAAAATTTCATAACTTTTTTGCCAGAATATTAAGGACTGTGGGAATATGCACCAATTGTTCAACACTCAGAAAACATCTCTGCATATTTTCTGGGGTCCCCCCCAAAAAGAATCACTGATTGTGGTATCAACCGCAATCTAGATGGAGGTTCATACCACAACCTGATGGGGGAGGTTGATACCACAAGTTGACTTATCAGCTTCAAACTTTAAATATAACATGACAGACATCATTCATCGTGCAGTGAGTTTTGTTCTCTTCTGGGAAGGGGAAATGATGGCACTGGAAATGGATGTGTGCAGATTGAACTATTGCGACTTTCTGCTTGAAACAAAACGTACGGTACAAAGTGGTCTGTAATCACTACTTAGTGCAACTCCTGGGTGATGTCCGCCCCTTCTTTCCTGTTCACTATATATAACTTCAGCCTGTGAATGGGAACATCGCATTCTTCGAAAGACCCGCGCCGAGCAAGAAGTAATTCAATCGTTTCTCAAGCCACGAGCGACTACATCTTGAAACTTACATAGTACGTAAAGTACGGAGCCTTGTAGGTGTCATTCCACGAGGGTGTGATTTCCAAGGTCTTGATCAGGTTGGATATCTTCTGGTAGCACTTCTGAGACCCCGCCGCATCGCTGCAGTTGACACCCCGGTACGGGTGGAACGGGATCGTACAGACCTCATCCTGGTCGATGAAGAGAGGGAGAAACTCATATCATTGCCAAACAACTTTGAAACAGAAAATATTAAACAGACTCACGAACACAAAGAGAACAAAAGAGAGAAAGAAAGATGATTCAGAGAAAAACTATTTGCAGAAATCCAAAGTGGGTCACCCATCTTTCCTCTACCCTAATGTGTTTTCCTGATATTTTTAAATGCAATTGGTATCAATTTTTGTTCTCCATCTTGCAACGTTTTAAGCCGCCCTGTTGGCTCTAAACAACATTCTCTCATAGCTGATATCGTATTGATGCCCTGCCATATTTTTTTTTTCATAGCCTTGAGGTACACTTGCTTTCTCCATGAGGCTGAGAAGGCAATTTGGGTTGAAGAGATCATGAACACAGGCTTGCATCAGAACGAGTGCTATGCAGATTGCATGACACTTTGCTTTGCAACAAACCTTTGGTCAACTGTACCAGGGCTTTAATTGCAAATTATTTTGATGCTCCAGTGTCTGGAGACTGTTCACTTTGTTGCACTCAGTGGAGTCTTATACGTGTGACACATCACCTTAGTTCATGATGCACTTTTTCCCATGTGAGCAGTGAACAACTGCACATCAAGCTCTGGAGAAAAAAAGGAATCTTCAATGTTCCACACCGCTCTAAAGGTTTCTGAAATCCTTGTTTCTAGACAACATAACTGGTGTCCAAGGAAACCAGGAAACACACAAGCTAACTATCTGGAAAAAGAATTGAGTCTAACCAGGATAAAGAAAAAAACCTGTCCACAAGGTAATATCTAGATGTTACAAACCTTACTGAGGCTGATGCAGGGATAGTCGTAACCGTACCACGGGACACCCAAGACCAACTTCTGCGGTGGGATTCCCATGTCCAAGAAACCTTGCACACCTGATGGACAAGAGGTATGACCGGCACATTTAATTGGCTAATATTTTTGGAGGTAGATCACGTGATACCTACGCAAACAACGAAAAGTTCAACCTGACGCCTGAAAAGAAGCGTTTCAATCTAAATTCCCTTCTGTCGATGTCACTATTGGATGGTGACATCTTTTCACATGTTGAAACTTGGCTTTCTGTAACAAATGAATGACACCGAGCGGTGCAACCAGGGTGGGTCGCCAGACCAATTTGAGTGCTGGCTGATTCTTAGAACTGGCAAATGTGCTCCAGCTTATTCCTGAGGAATCCATCCCATTTTTCAGACATTACTGCCTTCATTTCTGTATATGTTATACTCCCATGCAACTTTGTGCGTGCTATGATTTAAAAAAATTCCTTACTTCGAGAATGACGATGCTCAAAATCGGATTCACAGTACGGCTTGCCACCATCATTCAAAGGGTATGTTGTGTGTTGTAAGTTGTCAATTTGAGGAGTACTTTTTTCTGAAGTTGATCATTTTAGTGCTGGTCGGAGGTCAGCTATTTCAGGCTCCGCATCTGTCGGCAACGGTCAGTGCTGACGAGATCTGACTGATGCCAAACGGCATGGCGACATGTCGGAATGTGACACTGCATTAACTTTAGAAAATGGACTGTCTCACAGTTAAATCCTTTTGTTTTCTCTGAGAGAACCACTACAGCTGCACAGTGTTTCCTTAGCATTCAACTTTATTTTTATTAATTCCTACATCATTCTATGAATGGTCTGTTCATCATAGAAGTAAACAAATGTACATCAACTGAAGTAAGAAAACGTCCAAATTTTTTCTTGAAACTACTTTGAGTCTAACTTAAAAATTTTCAGAGGAGGATCCAAACCTAACAAGTGATGATTGAAGAGGGGAGCGGGGGGGGGGGGGGGGGGATGAGATACAAGCCTATATGAATGGAGTGTAGCACTTCAGTAGTCTAATGAAAGAAGAAGGGGATTGGTAAGGTGCCTCTCATTCTGCAGAAAACTTTTAAACTGCGATTTGAAATTGTACCAAACTTTGGAGTAATTTTACCGTAAATTGGTACAGATTAGAACTTTCCATTACTACTTTTCTCATATTCACAGAATGAGCACAGACAACAATCCCAGTACTCTGGAGGTCATGTTACCTAGCCCTGAAAATGGGAGGGAGGGGAAGGAGTTAATGTTCCTCTTAGGGTTAGCTTCTTGCAGTCATTCCTGAACAATCAAATGGAGATCCTGGGGCGAGAAAATCGTACACACACACAGTGCCTGAGAGCAATAAAAGGTTTACCTACTTGCTTCTTGTTTTTGTTTGCCAGTCACTTAGGACGTCCCTACCTATTTGGACAATACCATCCACGGGTTGTACCCACCTTTAGCTGTCTTTTTGTAAGGCGAGTTGGCCTTTGCTATGCATGGACCCTCTAGTATTTGCCCTTGTTCATCATATGACATCACAAATAGCAGATCACTAGCATTGGCCAGACCTGGGTAGTCGTAACAACGGCCGTCTATGCAGTCTGGAGACCAGGCCACATCAAATGATACCTACCAAAAAGCAAATGGAAAAAAAATGTAGTGAGATAGACATTATCCAGTGAGAGAATTTAAATAACATTTGACACTTCTATGGCACTACGTAGTCTCTTAAAAATAAAAAAAAAGGGGTTCGTAAAAGTTCTAATAATCTGTTATTACCAAAAAGAGTGAAAATGGTGCATGGCACCTGTTTGAGTGTACATTTGCACTACACTGAATAATTTTGACAGAATTTGGTGAATGTGAAGAGCCATTAAGAACACTACACATCAAGTAGCATGCCACAACAGAATGTGAATGTAGCAGGAGAGTGATAACATGGCACACTACACACAGTAGAGTATCATGGCACACTAAACAAAGTAGCATGGCAAACTATATTCAATAGAGTAGCATGACATGCTATATACAGCAGTGTAGAATAGCCCACTACATACAGTAGAGTAGCATGGCACACTACATATAGAGTAGCATGGCACAATACATACTATATTCAGTGGAGTCAGTATAGCACACTACATACAATAGAGTAGCAAGGCACAATACATATAGCAGAGTAGCATGGCACACTGAATACAGTAGAGTAGCATGGCACACTGAATACAGTAGAGTAGCATGGCACAATGAATACAGTAGAGTAGCATGGCACACTGAATACAGTAGAGTAGCATGGCACACTGAATACAGTAGAGTAGCAAGGCACAATACATATAACAGAGTAGTATGGCACACTGAATACAGTAGAGTAGCATGGCACAATGAATACAGTAGAGTAGCATGGCACACTGAATACAGTAGAGTAGCATGGCACACTGAATACAGTAGAGTAGCAAGGCACAATACATATAGCAGAGTAGCAAGGCACAATACATATAGCAGAGTAGCATGGCACACTGAATACAGTAGAGTAGCATGGCACAATGAATACAGTAGAGTAGCATGGCACAATGAATACAGTAGAGTAGCATGGCACAATGAATACAGTAGAGTAGCATGGCACAATGAATACAGTAGAGTAGCATGGCACACTGAATACAGTAGAGTAGCATGGCACACTGAATACAGTAGAGTAGCATGGCACAATGAATACAGTAGAGTAGCATGGCACAATGAATACAGTAGAGTAGCATGGCACAATGAATACAGTAGAGTAGCATGGCACAATGAATACAGTAGAGTAGCATGGCACACTGAATACAGTAGAGTAGCATGGCACACTGTATTCAGAAGAGTATTCATTATTTCTTTCATTTCACAGTAAAAAATAATATTTGTTGAAGATTTTTGTGTTTTGTTTAGACTGAATTTCCAAGGAGGACATTGAAAATGTGGGCAATGAGTGTCCGTTTGAGTTGTGCTACTTTGCTCAGCTTTAGGATAACACATAGCCTACACACAGAATCCTTACATTATAAACCCCAAAACAACAGTAACACTTTAAATTTTCTTTTTTGGCAATAAAATAACCACAAGTAGTTGAAAATTTACTTCTAAAAATGGGATATACCCTGGCCGACATTAAAACGGGAGATTTTAATTGAGAAGCACACCACTTAACAACTCCGAATGTCTAACCCCTTATACCGCTACCAGCGATTGCAGAGGACACTAGCACTAGCTACTACAGTATGAGAGGGGCGTCCTGTCTTTTACGGTATGAAACCTATGCTTCGAAATGGAATGTCGGCAGTAGGCTTAGCGTTTCAAAAGTTAAACAAGGACTTTAATCTTGTTAGCTTACTCAGTGGGTCTATCATCTCACATATAACACACTATGTTTAAGTCTGACTGACATTCTACACAGTTGTTTATTTAATCACTACATTGATAAGAGTGAACTTGAAAGAATGGCTGTTGGGCAGCACTGATACTAGCAGGGCTGTGTATGAATAGCCTAGGCTTAGTGCACTTGGGTAGGCTATTGATCCTATTGTGACTCTACATGGACAACCAAGGAACCAAAGACACAAAGAATTAGGGTAATTCTAGATATCATTTATTCATTCTCCTGCTTGATGGCTACAGATGGTAGTGTAGATAAATACTGAAAATACTAGTGTTCTACGGCAATAACAACCGGTGAAAAGTAAATCATAGACGCAAAATGTCAAATCTAGGCTGAAATTGACATAGCTTCTGTAAGATGCCGGTTTTGAGAAACCGAATGGCCAGTTCGGATAATTCGGGTTTCGGATAAAATGGGTTTCAGATAAACAGGGCTTTACTGTGTGTACAGAGTTAAAGGGTACACTTACACAGTAGCATGGCACAGTATCCATAATAGTACTGCATACTACACACAGTAGCGTGTCACATTATTGTGTAGCATGGCATGGAATAGCACACATGCAGAGTAGCATAGGACATGTAGTACACAGGAAGCATGGCCCCATATGACACAGTACACAGTATGCACCGTTGCACACTGTGCCATTAAGACAAGCATTTATCTTGCTGGCATGGATAGCAAAACTGAAAGTGTAAACAACGACCTCGCAAAGATCTGCCACAGTTGAGGCTGCAATTAAATTAACTAAGCATGGCACACTCCTAAGTTGGGCTTGCATAACATGGTACAGTAATTCTACCAGGAAGCAGGAAAAGCACAGGACGGTGTCCAACACACACATACAGACTGTCAATGAGACATATCATGAAATTTTGATGTACAGCCTTTCAGTTGTCATGGATGCCAGCTGGATATCTGGACCAATTGGAACAGTACTATGAATATTAGATGAAGGTTACATGGACAGTTACAGAAGGGAAAGGCTTTTGATCACTGTAAACAAATGGAGATAAATTGACTTGATCATACCACACATTCAAATTATTAAATTGAGGCAGGTATGGAAAGTGTTGAGTGGCTCTGTTGTACTCACAGCTAGAAGAAAGTAGAGCCCATCAGCTCCAAGTAGCTCAAGCATAAAATACTGCATTCCTCTAATTTTCATATTTTCAATGTTTTTGTACACAATATTCTCCGATTACTTCAATTTTGGGGGCCTCGATGATTGCATCTCATCCCCATCCACCTCTCTGAAAGTAAATGGACTTGATTTGATGGGATCTCCTCAGCTGTCACTTGCCTTCACACATCTACCAACCAAGTACGTCACTCCCAGCGACCGAGACCTTCATCATCGTTTATGTAACTGAGATCAAATGGGAATTGTGACTAGGAAAAGACCCCCAGATAGCCCCTGGAAGACAAGTCCCCAGGGTGGGATTTAATTCACCTGGTGGTTAAAGACCAGGGGATGTTTGTCCAGCAACCATGCAAATTTATCTGCAGACCACACATACTCAATCACTCCCAATATAAAAACAGAGATGAACAACGGAATTAAATCCTAAAATCTCTAGCCAAGAGAGAGAACATTTTCATGCATCACTAACCACAAGCAACTATGATATTATTCACCTGAGAATGAGGTATGGCTTTGTGGAATGCATCCCTCGTCTCCTCCACCAGCTTCGTCAGATATACCGCCTGAGAGCGATTGAGGGCATCCTCCGTGTCGATGTTGATACCGTCCATGTGCTGGGCCTTGGCCAACGCAATCTGCTTGTCGATCCATGCCTTACGGGCATCTGGGTCTGAGAGAGTAGCCACAGCGGGCAGTCCTGTTGAGTGAAATGCCAGTGCTATGTCATTACTTCCATAGAACTAGAGCACTTTTGCAGATGCTCATACCTCAACATCCTGAAGGTACCATTTATGTATCATCATGTCAAATAGGTAACACTGAGTATCATAAATACCAACTCATCAACATTGTACAAGAGAATCTGTAGGACTGTGCAATTTTCAGAATTTCATAAACTAGAGCCCCAACAGTGCAGAAGTTTGATCTTTGTCAATAACTTAAAGTTGTGAAAATTTTGATGGGTACTACCAAATAACAATGCTTATAAATAGCATCACTATTCACATCCAATAATTATGAAAACTGTCAATTTTTACTAATTTTTCTTTTATTGGTTTGTACTGGCTGTGGGTATGCATTGGTACTAGTGAGGAAAAGTGAATGGTCATGAGTTTTCCAAAACCAATTTAAATCATTAGCTACTCACTCATTAGTGGTCATTTACATGTGACTCATTACCGGACCTTGGACTGAAACTTTTTTGTACACCCCACATGAACTACAACCCAATTATTATTGTGTCCAAGTTAAGTATAAATCCATGGATGCATATGCGAGAAGCAACATGTCAAACAGAATTTCACATAATGGGCCATTGGGCCCACATGGGGTCTTGGATTAAAAATCCCTGAACACCTTGAAGGTACCACTAATAGAGTATTATTGCACCAAACCATCAACACTGTACAAGAGAATCTGTGGGAGGAGAAGCATTTTGCAATATTTCATAAAATGGGCCATAGGACCCACATGGGACCTCGGACCAAACATTTTTTTTTTCACCCAAAATGATCCACCACCTAAGGAACATTTTGTCAAAATTTCATGCAAATGCATGAAAGCATGACGGAGGAAAAGCATTTTGAACAATTGTGAACAGACAGACAGACAGATAGACAGACAGACAGATAGAGTAACGACGCACCATTACAATAGCTCACACCAGCTAGCTAGTACGAGCTAAAAACACAGATTTAGTGTTATATTTCAAATGTAGCTTTGGGAATTTCTGAGGTCTTTAAATGGGTGAAGGGGGTAAGCAATTTGGCCTGTTTGTGCGCCTCTGCTTGAGGTGAGATGCTAGATAAACTGTTCCTACAGGCGCAATTAATAACTTAATGAAGCACATCAGTTAACTGAAGAAACAAACCATGGTTCATAATGTTACCATGGCAACAGAACAATTCTCATGATCAAAGTTACCTACTCATCTACAAGGAAATTCAATAATTCCATATGTAAGATGTAGCTACTTGTTACGTTGAATCAGTTTTAAATTTTCATCCTGCCGGTGGGCTATCTCTGTTTCTTTGTTGAAATCAATCACACACCTTCTGCTATTTATCATTGATTCTGAGGCACTTCGATTACAGTCTGCACTCCATCATTCTGGAAGTGCAGGAGAGAGAGAGATGGATGGACATCACGGTTACCACAACATCATGGTCGCCAGTCTATCGAGGGAACCAAACATTTGACAAGGTTCCCTTTGCACAAAAAGTGACTCTCCACCATGTCCCACTTGAAATCACAACCAGGGTTCTCACCAGCACAAGTTTAAGTGCTGACTAATCGTCTGAAATACTGGCAGCAAATGTGCCTCACCCAACCCCCAGTCCCAACCCTCCATAGATGACCCAAGATTCACCGTTTTTCAGCCATTCATTTGCTTTTATAATTTTTTATTTCAATCCACACTAAGTGCTTGTCCAGTGCAGTAGGCTACTGCTTGTGGGTTAACTAGTGCTATGGATAGGCCACTATAAACTTTTGTGGATGTGATGTTATCAATGGATTTTGTACTACTAAAGGATCACGATGCTCAAAATCAGATTCACACAATGATTTGCAGTCCATATAATTCATTGTTACATGTACAGAAAGTTGTGCGTGGTAAGTTGTGATATTGTAAAAATTTTTTCCCCTGAAGTTGATGATTTTAGTGGCGGTTGGAAGCCAGCACTTTTAGGCTCCATGCTGGTCGGCAAGAGTAACTGTTGGATAGGCCTGATTAGCACCAACCTGCATGGTGACAGTCCCTCTGCAAAACCCCCTTCAAACAGGAAAAAGTGGAAAAACTGCAGAGCAAAGTCATAAATTGTGGTTTAATTTTTAAAAGCAAATGAATCACCTCCAAATACTGGAAAACATGGAAAAAGATGCTTCACACACAGACTCCAGAGGAATTATTGATAGGTCAAATTCTTTTTGGAACTCTGATTTCATTATTGGTTCAAACAGAGCAGGGTGTCTCTCTGATAGAGAAGTCATTAATGGGTGAAATTAAGCTCACTAAGCTGAGAAAGTCTGAACTTGATCTGACAGGTTGTAACAGATTTGTTGGCTTTAAACTGTTGTAGGTTTCAAGTTGATTAGAGTGCCTAACTGGAGATTTACGTCACTGACCGGGGATTAACATCACTGACCGGAGATTAGAGTCACAAACTGGAGATTAGCAACACTGACCGGGAAGAGTCACTGACAAGGGATTAGAGTCACTGATAAGAGATAAACGTCACTGACCGGAGACTAGAGTCACTGACAGGAGATTAACGTCACTGATCTGAGACTAGAGTCACTGACCGGAGATTAACGTAATGGACCAGAGATGAACATCACTGACTGAAGATAAACGTCACTGACTGGAGGTTAACGTCACTGACGGGAGGAAGTCGAATATGAGAGAGACCACAAGATCATCAATCTAAAACTCTTGTTGTCTGCATAATAACTACTGTAGCATAAACCTACCTTTCAGCACAACTCTGGCTTTGGCCTCATGAGCACGACACATGAGTCCAGCGTCATAGTCGCTGAACATGGCCACCGTGGTGATGAGGCTCCAATCATATTTGGCCCAGTCCTTCCCTCCGACTTGAAACACAAACACCTGAAAAATAGGAAATGGCACACTCCTTAGGTTGGCTCTGATGAAGGCACCGTTGCTGATCTCTTAAATGTGTTGACCATACAAGAATGAAGATTAACGCTCCTTGACAGCTTAAACAGTTTCAACACCACCTTCCATGATCACAGAATGATCTTAATGAATCAGGTTACAGAAGTTTCTCTAAGTAACACACACTCTATTAAACAATGAAGTGTCATGAAGTGCCTGTGAACAGATTGACAATTGTAAACTGGATTCAGCAGTGCGGTAGGCTCTACATGAAGTGCCCGTAATCTTTGTGTTCATAGCAATGAATGTAGGATTTGTCAAATCAGTATGTATTGACAAAGCAAAAATGTCCACATGGTGTACAGTCATTAGAAAGCTAGATACATCGAATGTAAACGTAGCACTGGTCTGGGCTTCAACTTAAGGGTTAGGCCACTTTTGAGTGATTCCATTAATATTTGTGCCAGTAGATTTTAAAGTAAGTGTGCACGGGATCCCGATATCCATGTCGACTACCAGTATTCGCAGTACCAGTGACTGACCTGTTCGTGTGAGCACAAATAAGGTTCACACTTTCGCAGTTAGACCAAAAATTTTCAGCACCGGTACGATCTCGACCACAAAAACAATTTTTTCTTTTTCTGTTTCTTTTTACAAATGTAGCATTAATCATTAATACTTAGGCCTACATATCAACATCAAAACAGACCAAAAATAAATTCCAAATCCATTTTTCAAAACATTTCATTTCAATATCTCACAAAGAAAAATAACCAAAAGCACAAGCTTTCTGAACGTCAACGCATTAATCGCTGTGAAAGATCATGGTTAACATGGCACACACTCCACAGGTGATAAAGCAGCTATTTTGCATTATGATGGCAGAATCATGAAACCCATTTAGGCAAGGCCTACACATATTGCCTACTTTGTTAACACTGAATTATTGTAAATGAAGAGTAAAGAACCTGTACGTCATACTACATGAAAGTCGACTATAAGAACAACTTGGCTATGTAGAAGTCGAAATAGAAATAGGTTACATAGGTATACTTGTTCCAGCAGCATTTTTATATTGTTATTATTTTTTTTTGCATGCCTCTTCAGAGCTCATCTTTGATTATTCGCTCCATGTTTCTACATACGTAGGCTCAATCATTTACTCCAGCTGGTCTGTAATGTTGATGTCACAGGTTCAAACCGGACAGTGATGCCTCCTTTTTTATTGTCTTATCACATTTTTTTCTCTCTACTGTTGAACCTACTGGTTTGAAAACCTTTGCTCAATTTTGCAACAACAATTTTGTAACAGCAACAACAACAACAACAAAAACAGCAAAGATAAACTGGCTTTTATTGCAGCCAACCTTCAGCTTGTTTCTAACATTTTCCTTTTTCATGACCTCGAGGTGAATCACGACTATAAGTTGGGGATACAGAATATGATATCTATTATTGCTTGAAGGTTACAGATACTCAGACATACTACATAGGCCTAATGTTATGGAAATCAGGTTGCATTTAAATTGAAAAAAAAAAAAACTGGAAATGAAATGGTTTGAAAAATTTGAGACTTGCTTTTTACGGTAGGGCCTACTTGAGCACAAAGTCTGTGACGTACCTTTACATTGTAGCTGAACTACTGCTGATTAAGTGCTTAAGCACGTTCATTATCATAATACCTCCTAATACCCTTAAGGACAATCGCAGCCAAAAAATTTTCAGAAATGTGTTGTAAGAAAATTTCATGGAACTGGTACACATCATCATAACTCTGTCGGATTAACTCGGATTAACACAGAAATTGCACAGATGGAAAGATCATACAAATATCATACACGAAACACTTTTTTGAAATTCCCATACTGCAACGGAATGGTCCATATCTCCTTCCAGTTTTTTGTTATGAGCAATTTTGTGTTTTAATATGTTAACAGTCTCCTACATCTGTGGCATAACTTTAGTTATCCTGTTGCTATAGCTGCCCCATGTAGTCCAGTTTCATTCATTCCTCAATTGAGGCTTGATTACAACAATAGGCAGTCAGGCCTGCTGAAACCACAGAACCCAACAGAAAATCCTTGCAACTTTCTACAGAAGCACACTCGTTGGAAGAAGAGTTTCCCACGATGATCCTGCTATAGACTGCAAAAAATGGGACACACATATACATCACTACATTGACTTCATTAATAACAGAAATTTCATTCACAAGAAATGCATGTTGGATTGGTAAATTCTGCAATACGCCACATTTATGGCCTTGCATCTCATTATGAAAGTTCTGTAAGTCCAGCCTGTCACACGCATCACAAATTTATAATTGGCTGTCGCAAATGGCGGTAAGTAAGGTCAACAAATCCATTTTTGAACTTGCACACAATATCATTCACTTCAAGGCTGTCAGTTTTTCTACACTGGGGTCTTTGGAGAGGAGCACAGACAAACCGCTCAGCTTGAGACTGAGGTGATGAGCAGCAGGTGAAATTTTCTTGTTGAAATAGTTCAAGTGATTTGCTTGCTTCAAGCGGTACAAGTGTTGTTCAATGCACATACAGTAATGTTTTTTAATGAACCGTAGACCTTTTAGCATGATAGTTACGTTGTTTGCATATAAGCACCAGTGGCAGGGACTTGGTTTCTATTTCAGGAGAAAGTTCCAACAAACCAATATTTAACAATTTTATGTGACGAAATAATTTGCAAGTAATGTACAGTAATCAAACCAGTTGATTTAAGAATTTACTGCTAACTGGCAACTTAAATTTCTAGGCTGCAAATAGCAAGTGGGTGTACTGAAACATGATCACATCAGCAAAACTTGGTCCCTTATGCGACCAATTTAGTTGCTGTGTGCAGTACTGCTCTCATACCTGGCTGAAGCTGCACAAATGAAACCTTTGTTTTTCCCACCATTTCTGGACTTTTTTTTTCTGCATTTACTGAAAAGACATCAATGCAAGTGACTGCATTGCTACCACAGTATACAGTCTAATGGTAAATAACATCTCCCATTGTTAGTTTCTCTCTTCTGAAAAGCAAAATCAAGAATTTGGAGTATAAGATTGCAAAAGATTGATTCTTGATCATTTTACAAGGCCAACTTCCAACAGGGCAGTGACGGAATAGACTTCACCTTTGACCTCATCCAGATCAGTGGTTACAAGTTACAAATTCAAGAACTGATGTAAGCGTAGGTCTAACTTAAAACTTCAGCGTAAAAAAATTTCTAACTTTCACGTGCAGACCACCCCCCCCCCCCTCCTCCCTCCGGCATTTACGCCACTGGGAACTGTGCCTCAATGTATGGCCGGCTAGACTACCTCGTCGAGTAAAGTTATACGAACTTAGGCCTTGGAAGTTGAATACATGTGTCACTGTTCGACGTTGGGACCCCAAATCCGTAAGTCGCAAACGTCATAAGTGAGGCACAGAGTTACGGTTTGATGTAATAAGTCTAGCAACGCAAGGGCGTTTGGCAGAAGCCAGCATAATCACACTTCACAGCCACATTCCCGGTCCCAGTAGCATGTAGGCTTAACGCAGAAGTGACGGAAGCCTAGCCTAGGTCTAACGTACTGCCTACTCTACTGTACCTCTTTATCGTGAGTAACGTTAACAGGCTGACATAGGCTCTCTTTACTGCAAGGACAATCGGTTTTGTCAATGATTTTGACAGCCGAAACAAACGTAACTGTCACGACAAGAACAGTCAAAGCCGAACACTTCACAGGTACGAACATTTCGGCCCGTCAAAATTGCCTGAGAATCTCAGAGCTGGAGTAGAGGTACAATGCACGTGGCGTTGTTGACAAAAACAACAACTGTTTGTATTATTTATCTGTATCAGCGCAGCGCTGCTAGCTGTGCGATTACATAAGATATCGAGGTCAGGGCCACTATCACAGACGGAAGCTTTAATAACGTTCGGTAATTGCGAATTGCTTATCGAACTTGTGATCATTACAAATACCGTAGCTTAGATTTAGGGTTTTCAATCCAAATTGAAAAGTGAATGTCTGTGTGCATGTGTGGGGGGAGGGGGGGGGGGCATGCATGCATGTTTGACTAACTGACAAGTTTGAATGGCTAAAGCTGTTCCCGCAGGGATCTACACACACTTTTTGATAGCTTTAGCAAGGAGCTTTTGCAAGTCCTTGTAAAACCTCCTTGGCTTTATGTACACATTGGACAGGTTCAATACTGGTTATTCGGCCTGGGGCCTGTGGTAACTTCCATTAATTAACGTGACCACGCAGCAGAAAGTCCCCGGAAGTTCTGATGTATTTGCAGAATAGTGACCTTTGGAACTGAATGAAGGACTTCTGTACTTTCGAATTCTGGAAACTGGTCAGACTTTGCATATATTGAGACAAACGAGCAATTTGATGATTGGCAGGGGCCGCCACAATATCGAAGCCTTCAATTAGGTTAGCGAACTCTTCTTCTCTTTTAAACACACAATCGGCCAAAATTACCCTCATTTAATTGAGTCTTCATGCCATAACTTTGAAACACTAACCAATGAAAGGACGGGCATTAAATGTACATTATTCAGTGAGACAAAGTTACCAAAACTTATGTCAAAATTGGTTGAAAGTTGTAAAGTGCTACCCCACCATATTGACCAAGACTGCTGACTTACGTGGATTGCAACATATTGTTGACAAATGATCATTAGTTAACCATTCATCATCTTAGTACTGAAAATACATAGACTTCTTTTACTGACAACCACTCGTGGGACATGTCAAAGAGTTGCCTCTATAAATTCAATACAACTAATAGTTTTCTGGTACACACAGTCACATCTAACTACTTCAAATGGGGTTGTAACTGTTGGAAAGTGTAGTTTGCTAGCAAATCTAGGGTCTTGTTATTCCCAAAATAGACAAAATTATTGAGTAGTATGAAAATAACTTTGCACCAAAATAGAGGGCGTCCTAAAACAACATAGAGCCATATAGACAAAGATACTTGCCTTACAGTCACACTGGACAAGGAAGAACGATCTTCACAATTTGGAAGTGGATATTAAACTGACGTTCACGATACTTACAATTAGAAGCCCAATGATAAACGCTTGTCTCAAATTGACCGACATCCCGAGCACGGTAAGGTCTACACGGATCAGAGAGTGCACATAGTTCCCGCTGGCACTCACAAAACGTAACGGTAAAATAAGAACTCCATAACTTTTAGGTAAAATTTTACACACAGTTAATGTAAGTCTTACATTGTGTATATAGTAATTTTACAAAAATGTAGTTAAATTTTCAAAATTATGTAAAATTTACGTATAATGTTTTCATTAATTACATGTAAAATTTATGGAGTTCTTATTTGACATAATTTAGGTAAACTGTACTGTAGTACTTGCGGCTAGAGCAAAGCGCAAGCCCGCGTCCCCCATATTATATGGCAAGCTAAATGCTCAGGTTTGATAAACCTGGCTTATCGGTTGAATAAACCACGTTTATCAACGCCAAATGCCCAGTAATTCGATAAACCGTGTTTATCGGTCGAAAAACCAGGTTTATCGCTTGATAAACCAGATTTATCAAATATATTGAGCATATGTTAGCCACATAGAAGAAAAAAAAATGTCATACAATATTATATTGATAGATGGGAAATGCATAGTGCAACACTTGGCTTCTTTTGAAGTCATTAAATGTGCTAGATGGAAATATGAATTTTTTTAACTGGTACGTCAGATTTTGCTACTATCGCCACTCCTAGACTGAAATATGAGAAATTGAAATGGAATCTTAGATTTATTGATAATTTTCTAATGACCAGGTAACCTCTCAATCTGGTGCAATGTTTGGCATCTTCTTACGTCATAAAATGCGCTAGATTGAAGTATGAACAATTCTAAGTGATGTTATTTCAGATTTTCCGACTATCGTCGCTGTTTTTTTTTTTTGGGGGGGGGCATGACTTTCCTCGGTCGCGACGGCCATAAGTGTACATCGACAATTCATTCAAGTACACGATCACCAACAGAATTTTGACCTCACTTCTTCCTTTACGGGTGATCTGAAATTTTAACCGTGTATAGAGATGGACGGAAAGTGCCACAATCTTTTTGTTTCACATGAGCCTGCGAAGGATGTTTTCCGTTTTTTTTTTTTTTGACCGAAAAAAATTCGTTAACTCGATAATTGCCGTCGACACACTATCGTTACCCCCATGTAAACCACGGAAAGAGGAGGGGGGGGGGGTACTGGGGTAATGTTCTTAAGTAATTTCGAATTGACCGGAAAGAAAAAAAAAAACAAGTGCAAAATCAACTAATGTATCCGTCCTAGCTTGGTCTCGACTGGCAAGTTAAGTCAGACGACCCATCACATTCTTTTGTCTATTTCCATGCTAACACGGTAAAGAAAACACGACGAACAAACCCCGCGAAAATTGTTTGCATTTGCAATGTGGAGATGAGTCTGACGTTGGTACGTGAACACATAATTTCGTCACCCATAGTCCCCTTATGAGCATTTATCAGCATAGCGATTACATCAGTCACTCACTAAAAGTTTGGGGCGATATTTGGTACAATGTTCCTCCCACCCCCACCCCCGCCCCACGACTCAAAAAAGTAAATCAGAAAATTTCTCTATTACGAAACATTTGAGGGGGCTTGATACTATATACCCGCATATCGCAATGTGAAGGGACGTATGGTCCTGCCTCACCTCCCCCCCCCCCCCTCCTCTCCTCCTAAGATTGACTCCCATGGCCTAGATAGATACACTGAAGCATACTTTCGTTAGGATTTCGTTACTTTAAAGCGAACAGGTTTTTTTTTTCAATTGTTGCGAATTCTACATTCCAAAGTGCAACTTTCCACAAAACTACGTCATTTTTGGAACTATCCAATGGGATAATCGCGGGATTAAGGAATTAGGGCATGCCCTTTACGTATGTGACGGAGTCGATTTGTAATTATGAGCATATTTTCAGTTTTCAACTGATATCAGATTTGTTTTAAACGATCTGTAGTGTACTGTTCAATCGATCAGGGAAGGATTTTAAGAACGTCCTTGTTTAATCAAAGGAGGTAAAGTTGACAATGAGACAAGAAATCATGAATATTGGGTGAAACTTTCGGCGTTGGCACTGCGATCTGTCTTCCTCTGTCGAATTGCATTAGATACCTCCTTCTCTTGCACCTCCCTGCTCAGTTTGGTAAGAGATAAAGGTCCCACTTCGTCGGTCTTGTTTAAAATTATTCACATGATTGTCGTATACACGCTTGGTATTAATCGGTGATATATCTTTTTACCTGTCGTCATACACTGACATAACCGGATTTTTTAAGTTTACAGCGAATACTGTATCCAAATACGTCACTGGATCACTATATGAGTTAGGTCTTAATGATCACTCGCGGGAAGAACACCCCTTGGCCTTCAGTCATACATGAAGAACACCCCTTGGGAAGAACACCCCTTGGGAAGAACACCCCTTGGCCTTCAGTCATACACCCGAGGAGAATGATACATTAATAAAATTAACATGAAATGAAAAATTTGTTTGAAAAATGGTCAACGTTCGGTACATTTTATCAAGATGTTGGCTATTTTCAACATTTTTAATGATCTTTTTGGTCAATACTCTAAAATGTGACTTTGGTGTGGTGTTCTCTGTAGCTAAAAGAAATGCATTGTGGTAGAAAAAACAATCTGTTTCAATTTGTCCAAACTGGACTATATATGACTGAACTAACAAAACGTTACATAAACATAAGCAAATTGAATACCTTCCAAATTCTTAAATGAACCTGTGGAAAGCTCTGCAGATCCCTCCTGACAATTTACTTATCATCGTTTCGGCCTACGTGATAATAATTGGCGATACCGGAAAGTGATAAAATCTGTTTATATATATAGATACAACCATCTTTTGGTGTGTTTCAGATATTGGGGGCCTTGTATTGCCAGGCAGAAAATATCCTTTAAATGTAGAGTGATTTTAAGAGACAAGATGTACGTACAGTCTAAGTAAAGACACGGGGGGGGGGGGGGACGTACATAAGGTAGAGTAAAAGAAAAGAAGATAACACTCCAATGGACAAATTTTGTAAGTTATTGTGTTCAATATTTAAATGTATATGTAGGTGTATAAATACAGTTATCTAAGCGACGATTCATACTTTAATTGATAGCAATGAAATGCAGTTATTCACAACAAAAGTGATTGGTTAATATTGTTATACCAATGTTTTTTTTTTTTTTTTAAGGAAAGCAATTCCGTTATCTGTTACGAAATATGTGACTTGATTATGGAAGTATATGGATGCAGAGTAGGCGATAATTCCACTGGAGATTAAGGCACAGAGTTCTTGAGTTAGTATTTGACCGTTTTAGCTGCCTTGGGTGAAAAGAAATACTTTCAAGACGAACAATAAACCGTCCAATCCATAACATGATACTCTGATCCGACGTCTCGTTGTACAATTGCTCCGCCAGAAGGCGTTTCAGCAAGACAGGGTTAAACCCTATCCGAAAAAGTGATTTTTTTTTCATCAACTTCGAGTTGATGGAAAAAAAAAGGTTGGGGGCGGGGGCGTAGGAGGTGTGAGGTATGGTGCTGGTGCAGCCGGAGGGAAGATATTCGTAAAGGTGCCACTGGACAAGGTAGGTATAGAAAGGCGTTTTCAAGGATTCGCAGAGACTAATGGTATTTGTGTAGGACTAGTCACCCGTCCCTGTGTTATAGGAATGGTTTTTATTCTAATGTACCCATTTCCCCTCAGTGGCCTCTAGGAGAATCGGCTCTCTACCGGGGGACTTTATGTGGTGAAGAAAGTGTCCAGGTGTTAAAAGCCGGTGAGAGGTGACTTGTCGAGGACTAAACGGGGTGGTTGAAGTTGGTTGATTGTAAATTGGGCAAAGATACCGGTTGGGTCGTATGACGTCATACATTTCGTCAGAGCTCTAAGACATTTTATGACATCTCTGACCAAAACCTAACCTTCTTAAGTTTATCAAGAGTGATAAACATGTCCCGAGAAACGACTGTGAAACCTTAACATAACAAAACTATTGGATTTGGTGATCAAACAGAAATTGGTAAACACAGGCAATCAGCAAACGATGATATCATGCATTTTTATAGCTTTCGAGACACGAATTCCCCAACATTTTTGCATGTCTTTAACCCAAATCAATTTGTGAGATGCTATCTGGTGTAATATACCCACGTCTCCGAGACGAGTATGAAACCTTACAAGACCAAAACGTGAGGATTTGGTGTTACATAACTTGGCTCATACATATGCATATCTACACACAGATGATGACGTCACGTTTATGCCATTAAAAGTTGTGAGTTCGATTCCATTATCACTGCATGATGAGTAGGTTCAATTTCAAATTTATTTCTCATATGTTTTACAAAGTATGTACAATTCAGTGCTGCAGATTATAATATATGTACACATATGAATGGCACTCGATAAGCAGAGTAGACTGCTATCTAAGCTAGTGACCAAAAAGTGAAAAAGAGCAAAAATCAAACAAAAATACAATAGTAAAACAACAAAGCAACAAAAAGAAGAAGAGGAGAAGAGAAGGAAGGGAGAGTAAAAAGAAGGTGCAAGAAGGAAAGGCTTCTGTAAGAGGAGAGAGTAAGAATACTGAAGTCTCAGAGCATAGTGTAGAATCAGCTTACTGATAAGTACTGAGAAGTTCTTGTGAAAGTTTACTTTTAAAAGACTTTAGAGACTTAGCAGATTTAACAGATTGAGGGAGCGAGTGCCATAGGGTGTAGCAATAATTGTTGAGAAGCAATTTGTCATGCACAGTATTATAATGAGTAACACTAAATACCTTTCTGTTTCGAGTAGTGACGGAATAATTGCAACCATTAAAATGCCTAACAGTTTCAGAAATCGTAGTGGGCAACTTACTTTTACAATTTGGTTGTATACAAAGCATTGATATGGTTCACAATTAAAGCTCCTTGACATGGTTCTCTCAAGACTAGTAGAAACGTTTGGAATTGCTTTGTAAATGTTGTTGACATAAACGAGCAACAGCAAGGGTCCGAGGACGGATCCTTGCTGTTCACCGGTAGATACGCTTAAGAAAGTCGAATAACTATTATTTACATATATAGGCTACATAGTCTTCTGCTGTGTAAATAATTAGTCATGAGGTCATATGCCGTTCCACGAATACCATAGTGATGTAAGTTTTTTTTTTTAAAGAATAGAGTGGTAAATCACGTTTAGGAATAAGCTAGTTATATACCGTACGTATAGCGTACGCTTTCAACTTGCATCAGAGGGTCGATTCCGTGACAAGAAGTCATCTCTCTATTTGCAGCGGTTGTAACCTTTGGTCTCATTATCTTTACTAGCCACTAATTGGAAACTTTGCCAAGCTCAAGACAAACGACGATGATCAATTAATCCTCCTCTTTGTTGGCTTCATTATCTGTTGGAAAACAATCCGGGACCGTGACACCGACAAAACTTACGTCATGGAGATCCACTGCCTCGGCTGATTCTTGTTCAGTTTCTTCGCGTTCACTTACAGATTGTATACTTGGACTGGATATTACAAAGATGCCCCCAGAAACAGGAACTCGTGACGTGTCACTGCAAAGAGACAAAAAAAAAAGAGAGTATATGTCAAGACAAAAGAAAAAGAGAGTATATGTCAATAGAACCCAGGTGTCATTGGTTATAGTCAATAGAAGTCGTTTTGAACACTTGATTACTAGGATAGAAAATGTGTTATATTATGCAGTCATGTAGGGAGTATTGAGTCGCTTGAGGGGGGGGGGGGGGTCACGATAGCTTAAAATATGAAAGTGCTTAAGTGGAGAAGGGGTGGGGTGGGAACTTGTTTTGTTAAGGGTACCGGGGCAGGATTGAAAGTATACTGGGTAAGCTTGGTTTGATTTCTAAAATGGTTTGCAATGGGTGTTGCTTGATGGGGTTTTACCTGCTCAACCTATGATCTCTGAGCTCTAACAACTAAGGTGAACAGTATAATCCAATTATCTCCACAGAAAGGGTCATCGGCTATAGACTGAAGCCCACGCAATCGGGAACCGATCTCCAAGGTGGGGAAGGGGGGGGGGGGGGGGAGTTGATTAAGAGGAGGGTTTCAAACTCACTTCAAGAAATTATGAGATAGTTGACGTGCTTAATGATGGAGAATCGTTTCACTTAGAGACGATATCTTGCTCTATCTGAAATGAAAGCAGCACATCCGTGAACTTTTCTTTCGACCAAGAGGAAGTATGTTTTTTTGGGGGGGGGGGGGAGAAGGGGTTGAAGGAAATGGGATTCATTCTTTTTGGGTGGACCATGGTTACTTCAGTGGGGCGGAAATGTCACTGGGGTGGCTCCCCCTCCAATCACCCGTCAGAACATGGCAACCACGAACAAACTAAACCTGAGACCAAACGAATTTCTTTTCATTTCTTTTCCAGATATCTATGTCCAGTATATGCCTGTATCAGAGATAATTAATCAAGAACTTGCCGTTTGAATACTTACTCTGCGGTTTCCATCTGGTGCTGATCTTGAGGAGTACCAACAGGTGAACTGGGAAGAGGAGATTTTGTCTTCCGGCGTTGTTTCTGCTGGTTGGCAGCCGCCATCTCATCCAGCTGCTGTTGTCGCTGTTGAGTCCCTTCATCCGGCAGACACTGAACTCCATTGGTCAGACAGATAAGACCGAGAAAAATTAATCCAATTGGGAGAAATAAGAACCACAGCGAAATATAATCGTCGGTAATTACAAGTATTGTAGATGCAATGACCCAAAACCCGTCGATAATGACGAAAACCCTTTTAAAAAAAGTGCAGACTTTCCCCATCCTTCAGAAAATTATATGTAATCGTTTGAATGCAACTAAGAAGGGTTTGGAAATTTGTAGTCGTCTCACCTAAATCTATTTTTTGAAAAATCTCTTTTGATACGTAGAGACGTTGAAACTGAGGTAAAAATAATGACCTCGGATTATTACATACGGTAAATGAAAGAGGATGAACCTGCGCTATACGTTCGTGGAAACGAATCGACAATAATGATGTTTTTTGGGAGAAAATCCCTTTTAAGAAAGCTAGGTAAGAAATGGTTGTCTATATTGGTGTACAGATACACAGCCGACTATAGACTGACCCTTAGGCGGTCTCTAGTTCCTCTGGGTCAGGTTCATGAATACACATGTTAATGAGTTTTGGAGTCTCATGTTGCTCAGAATGTTCGATCAACACTGATTGCCACAAATCAAAGTTCAGTGTCTGTCTCCACCAATGGGTGGAAACCACGTGTCTCTCTAGCTCTTGTAGATTAGGGTTCCTAGATATAAGAACCCCATTAGAGATTTTATAGGATCGTCCCAAACTCGGTGTTTGCTTTTTGCCTTCATACTCGGTTTATGTTATCTATACTGTCAGTACACACGTTCAACTTTAATCCTTCCTTGAATGAGATGAAGAACCCAAGAAATGTCTTTGTGAAATACCAAGCAGACGGTATTGGTCAAACATCTCAAAGTCCCATTGAAAAATGTTGCTTTCTTTCCAAGTCACATAACTGTGAAATTCAGAGACGGTGCAGGCCATTTTGTTTGTCTCACATGAAATGTAAACAGACTGGGATAAGTCGAATTATGACGTCGCATAACCCCTGATAGCGCGAGTGACAAATTAAATGTTTGTCTTCGTTTTCTTTACGTAAATGTGAAGAAAATGAATGTAAGTGATTCAATGTTTAAATAATTAGTAGTTTTATTTCAATTTATTCGTGTAATTGATAAACTATTTGACAATAGATGATACAGAAACAGAGTAAAGTACATAGGATTGTTTACTGATGGATTATCCGTTTACTTTTACTTGCTTTGAGTCATGTTTAAAAGTGTGGAAGAAAAGATTAAATAATTAGGAGTAGCTGAGGTGTGTTGCTTAATTGTTTCTGTTTTAAACTTTCTCCGCGCTTTGTCCTGTATTCCTAAACTTAAAACGAATTTAAAGTGGAGTTTCAGTGGGATTCTATAGAGTCGTATGTAGATAAATGGAAGTAGTAGACAAGAAAATACAGTCACTTTCTTGACTAACGATATGCTAAGCGGTTAAATTTAAAAAAAAAAAAAACACTCGGAGAAAAACAAATTATACAAACAAACAATGAGAATTAATCAGTCGCACGCTCTCACCCCGTACCGCACTAAATTATCGCATTTTGTTTTGTAAGGTTGTGGGTACGTGTCTCGAGATATGTATATCGTACCTGCAATATACTACTGATACGGTAGCTTTAGGGTCCGAGACTTTACCAACAGGTTGGCCCGAACAAGTCTGACTAAAAACTAGGTAAAAGATTTGCTATAGAACAGGATATCGTGTTATAGAGTGCATGGGTCCCCCATCCACGGAATGCAAGACATATTAATGATATATGCAATTTCAATCAATTTATGGAACGTTTATCTTTAACCAGTCAAAAGGCCCCTCACCCATCACCTCTTTGTCCACTAATATGATAGTTGTGACATTCGAAGGTTCTGGGTTTTTCAGCTATGAAGTAGGTCACTTGACAGACAAAATACCAAAAAAAAAAAAAACAACAACAACAAGAGCCCAAAGGCACTATGGTTCCTTGCGTGGAGAATTTTGTAAATCAACTGTGGTCAAACAAAGGTCAAACAAGGTCAAGCAAGTCTTAACAAAGGTTAAGCCACAATTCATCACAAGCCACAAAAGTGTGGTCCCATTTTGTCCATACGAATGCTGATCAGCCAAGGGTACTCGAATACTAATCTGGAAAACCCTCAACACTGTAACGTGTAAAACCGATCGCATTACAAAATGTAATAATTAATGGCCCATATGGCCTAAGCTGACAGTTGGACCCACAAATGTTCAACACTGGGAAATGTTCCACTATCACAATGCTAATTTGACAATGCTTCCACATTGTAAAACACAATGCAGAAACATTTTGCATTACTTCATTAAATGGCCCATATGTGACCAATTATTTGAACAACCAGAGGGAATCACTAACATAGTAGGAACATGACACAAGTTCACATTAATGCCATACAATCTGCAGAAGAAGAGGCATTTTGCAAGATATAATGAAAATAGCCCATATGGTCCATTTCGACCCAAAAATCTTTAACGCCCTGAAGGTACCACTTCCAAAATGCCTTCATATACCAAGTATAAACTTTGCCTTAACTTTACAACTTGAAATATCGTGTTAAAAGGCTGTCATGTCTTTGCCCCCAGTTCCGAAAATGACCTTTGACCTCCACCAAAACTAAAGGGCACACATTCTGAATACGTTGAAGGTACATACCAAGTTTAACTAATATCCAACGTTTCCCAATTGAGTTAGCGGGTACCCAAGCGAGTGACACAGAAACAGAGAGTTTTGTCACCAGTGTACCCAGATGACCTTTGACCTCCACCAAAAAACAATAGGGCAAACTATCTCCTTATGGTAAACGTACATACCAAGAACGTCATTGACTGTCATCAGACAATCCCCAGTTGAGTGAAAGCGTACAAAAGCAAGTGTCACAGATGCAGACGTACCCATATACAGACACACGAGCACACGCACAAACGGACATACACCGAATAACAATCGCAAAGATTCCTTGCCGGCCCTCGGCAAGGAATAAAAAAACAGAAGCCTCAGACACTTACGTCTCCGAGGCTTCTGTTTTTGAGACCTTTCCTATCAAATAACAATTACATAAAATATATGAATATTTTGATCGTATAATAGGGAACTATTCATTAAAAAAAAAAAAAACACAAATTGCAGCCATAAAAAATTCCTTCTTGAAGGATGGGGTTTAGTCGTCTTGATCATGTAAACTAGGAAAACGTATACAGAAACTTGTAAAATTGCGATATTCAAGTTTATAAATGGGATAAACCTATGGTAAGTTGGAAGTGATGCATGTTTTATTCTTCATACAACCCCTAGAATTAATCCTAAGATAGGTAAGGTTTACAAAACAGTATTTGTATTACAAAAACAAACGGAAAATACGGGAACAAAATTTTGACCTAAACTGAAGACTTCATGGTCAGACTATGGTAACTTGGAAGCGACATAAAGTCATCTCAGTTCAGTTATAGCGTAAGCTCTGTTGATTGAAATTCCTACAAGTAGTGAAAACTTTAATGGTAACTTACAAATCACTTCCTCTAAAGATAGATGTGTTTGAATACGTTGAAAATATTGCAACAGCTAAGGGGCTGGGTGGTTGAAGTACGCGACCTGTACAACACACCCTACTCATTGAAAGGCTATCAGGTATAACTCTAACGTCCTTCCTGTAGTGACTGTGCAATATGGTCGTTGATAATTTGAGCTAGATGGACTTTTATAATGCCTATTGTAGATGTACGTTCTTTTACTTCTTTCAACCCCTAAAATTATTCCTAAGATACATAAAGTTTACAAAACAGCATTTGTAGGTTTCTGTCCGGTTGAGTTCATTGTTCCCAGAAATGGCCACCTTCACAGGGTGCTACTATTGTTCACAAGTGTTTATTCATTCTGCCATCCCTTAACAATCAGTTCACCATGAAACGAGGACAAAAGTCACATATTGTTTGTAAGTAAAAACCCCTCCCACCTTAAAAGGCTTTTCTTTGTACGGACATCTGAGAAAAAAACCTCCTGAAGAAGAACAACTTATGAATATTTTTTACAAACTGCTTCTCCTCTCAAAACAAATGTTTCATTTTAAAGATACATGAATTCGGTCTCAATAAAAACAGAAGCCTTGGAGACTAACGTCTCCAAGGCTTCTGTTTTTATTGAGACCTTTCCTACCAAATAACGATTACATGAAATATAGAAACGGTTTGATCGTATAATGGGAAACTATTCATTTAAAAAACACAAATTGGAGCCATGAAAAAAATCCTTGTTCAAGGGGGTGGGGTCTAGTCGTCTTGATCATGTAAACTAAGAAAACTTTGATGAAAATGTGGAAAGTTGCGATATTCACGTTTTAAAATATTGTGTGCCAGCACTTGCATGAAATAACGTCTTGTGCCCTGATTTGAGAATTAATAGAAGGATATGATAACAAAACCAAATGGTAAAAAAGGGAACAAAAATATTGACCTCTTGCAACTAAACTGAAGACTTCATGGTCAGACTATGGTAACTTGCAAGCGACATAAAAGTCATTTCAATTCAGTTATATCGTGAGTTTTGGTGATTGAAATTCCTACAAGTAGTGAAAACTTAAATGTGGATTTACAAATCACTTCCTTTAGAGATACATGTGTTTGAATATGTTAAAAATAGTACAACAGCTAAGGGGCTGGGTGGTTGAAGTACGCGACCTGTACATTAAACCTTACTTATTGAAAGGCTAACAAGTATAACTCTAATGTCTTTCTGTATTGACTGTGCACAATGGTCGTTGAACCTTTGAGTTAGAGGGACTTTTTATAATGCATATTGTAGATATATGTTCTTTTACTTCTTTCAACAGGTAAAATTATTCCTAGGATACATAAAATTTACAAAACGGCATTTGAAGGTTTCTGTCTGTTTGAGTTCGTTGTTCCCAGAAATGGCCACCTTCACTGTGTGCAGCTATTGTTCGCATGTGTGTATTTAGTCTGCCATCCCTTAACAATCAGTTCATTATGAAATGAGGACAATAGTCACACATTGTTCGTGAGTAATAAACCCCTTCCCCCGTAAAAGGTTTTTCTTTGTACAGTTATCTTAGAAAAAAAAAACCTTTGGCAGAAAAACAACTTATGACTATTTATTACAAACTGCTTTTACTCTCAAAGCAAATGCTTCATTTTAAAGATAGATGAATTCGGTCTCAATAAAAACAGAAGCCTCGGAGACGTAAGACTTACGTCTCCGAGGCTTCTGTTTTTATTGAGACCTTTCCTATCGAATAACGATCACATGAAATATAGAAACGGTTTGATCGTAAAATGGGAAACTATTCATTTAAAAAACACAAATTAAAGCCATGAAAAAATCCTTGTTCAAGGTGGTGGGGTCTAGTCGTCTTGATCATGTAGGCCTAAACTAAGAAAACGTTCATAAAAACGTGTGAAGTTGCGATATTAATGTTTTAAAATATTGTGTGTCAACACTTGCCCGAAATAACGTCTTGTGCCCTGATTTAAGAATTAATAGAAGGATATGATAACAAAACCAAATGGTAAAAAGGAAACAAAAATATTGACCTCTTGCAACTAAACTGAAGACTTCATGGTCAGACTACGGTAACTTGGAAGTGACATAAAAGTCATCTCAGTTCAGTTATATCGTGAGTTTTGGTGATTGAAATTCCTACAAGTAGTGAAAACTTTAATGTGGATTTACAAATCACTTCCTTTAGAGATACATGTGTTTGAATATGTTAAAAATAGTACAACAGCTAAGGGGCTGGGTGGTTGAAGTACGCGACCTGTACAACATACCTTACTTATTGAAAAGCTAACAAGTATAACTCTAACGTCTTTCCTGTAATGACTGTGCACGATGGTCGTTAAACCTTTGAGTTAGAGGGACTTTTTATAATGCACATTGTAGATATATGTTCTTTTACTTCATTCTCCTGCTGAAATAGTACAGTACAAGTGATTTGCTTGCTTCCAGCAGTAAATGTGAATGAACCATAGACATTTCAGCGTGATAGTTACCTTGTTTGCGTAATAAGCGCCAGTGGTAGCGACTTTGTTTCTATTTCAGGAGAAAGTTCCAACAAAACAATTTTTAACAATTTCATGTGACAAAATAATTTGTACAGTAATCAGAGCACCTGATTTAAGAATTTACTGCTGAGTGGTGACTTAAATTTCTAGGCTGCAAATAGCAAGTGGGTGAATTGAAACATATGATCACATCAGCAAAACTTGGTCCCTTATGCAACCAATTTAGTTGCTGCGTATATAACTGCTCTCAAACGTGACTGAAGCTGTACAAATGAAACTTTTGTTTTTCCTACCATTTCTGGACTTTTTTCGTTGCTGCGTTTACTGAAAAGACATGAATGCAAGTTACTGCATTGCTGCCACAGTATACAGTGTAATAGGACCATCTAGGTAAACAACATCTCCCATGTTAGTTTCTTTTTTCTGAAAAAAATAATCAAGAATTTGGAGTATAAGATTGCTTCTTGATCATTTTACAAGGCCAACTTCCAACAGGGCGGTGAGGGAAACAGACTTCACCTTTGACCTGACCCAAATCAGTGGTTACAAGTGACAAATTCAAGAACTGAGTGATCATGTAGGACTAACTTAAAACTTCAGCGTAAGAAAATTTGTAACACGTAAACCCCCTCCCTCCGGCATTTACGCCACTGGCAACTGTGCCTCAATGTAAGGCAGGTTAGGCTAGGAGGCTACCTCATCGAGTAAAGTTAATAACAACTTAGTGTTGTATAGAGATGGTCATTCTACCCCACCGTACGCAAAAGGTCGTACAAAGTTCAGTCTTCCGGTGTTCACCCAGATTTATTTAACTTTTTCTTTATTTCCCTCAGACAGTCAGTTTAGACGATAGAACACTTTAGAAATAGAAAACTCAGACCCTGTTCTCAGGAAGGTTGCGCAATCCTTTCGTGATTGGTAGATCACGGATGGCAACCGCCTCACTCCATTACGTAGGTCAACCATTTGACCTGTGATTGGTTAATTTAAAAATCTATCCCGTGATCCTTAGTAGTTCGGCGTGGGTCGATATCCATCGACCTCGCCATGCCGCCGACACTGGCTTTCTGGACATCAAACTGTAACGTTAAACGTCGTTCTTTCTTGTACAATATGTAGGCCTCCGTCATCTCATCTTTCCGTTTTCCCTCTTCCAATCATCATCGTCAACTGATTTTGCTTAATTTGTGTGTGCCAGTCAAATCATCAATAAATGGAACTCTAATCGTTAAATCTTTCTCTGTTCCGACGTCTCTCTCGCTTTGTACGTGTTACTCCGCTAAACATCCGTCGCTGGGGCAGTCATTCCAAGACTGGACCCCCTAAAACCCCCTATATTCTACATGGTGTTGGCCTTGGATAAATGTGTCACTGTTCAACGTTGGGACCCAAAATCCGTAACTCGCAAACGTCGTAGGTGAGGACACAGCGTTACGGTTTGATGTAATTAGCCTAGTAACGCAAGGGCTTTTGGCAGAAGCCAGCATAATCACACTTTACAGCCACACTCCCAGTCCTAGTAAAATGTAGGCTTAACGCAGAAGTGACGGAAAGCCTAGCCTAGGCCTAACTTACTACCTACTCTACCTCATTATCGTGAGTAACGTTTACAGGCTGGCATAGGCTCTCTTTACTGCAAGGACAATCGGTTTTGTCAATGATTTTGACAGCCGAAACAAACGTAACTGTCACGACAAGAACAGTCAAAGCCGAACACTTCACAGGTACGAACATTTCGGCCCGTCAAAATTGCCTGAGAATCTCAGAGCTAGAGTAGAGATACAATGCATGTGGCGTTGTTACGATAAAAACAACAACTGTTTGTATTATTTATCTGTATCAGAGCTGCTAGCTATGCGATTACATATCAGATATCGACGTCAGGGCCACTATATATCACAGACGGAAACTTTAATAACGTTCGGTATGTTGCGAATTGATTATCGAACTTGTGATCATTACAAATACCGTAGCTTAGATTTAGGGTTTTCAATCCAAATTGAAAAGTGAATGTCTGTGTGCATGTGTGGGAAGGGGGGGGGGGGGCATGCATGCATGTTTGACTACCTGACAAGTTTGAATGGCTAAAGCTGTTCCCGCAGGGATCTACACACACTTTTTGATAGCTTTAGCAAGGAGGTTTTGCAAGTCCTTGTAAAACCTCCTTGGCTTTATGTACACATTGGACAGGTTCAATACTGGTTATTCGGCCTGGGGCCTGTGGTAACTTCCATTAATTAACGTGACCACGCAGCAGAAAGTCCCCGGAAGTTCTGATGTATTTGCAGAATAGTGACCTTTGGAACTGAATGAAGGACTTCTGTACTTTCGAATTCTGGAAACTGGTCAGACTTTGCATATATTGAGACAAACGAGCAATTTGATGATTGGCAGGGGCCGCCACAATATCGAAGCCTTCAATTAGGTTAGCGAACTCTTCTTCTCTTTTAAACACACAATCGGCCAAAATTACCCTCATTTAATTGAGTCTTCAGGCCATAACTTTGAAACAGTAACCAATAAAAGGACGGGTATTAAATGTAATTGATTATTCAGTAAGACAAAGTTACCAAAACTTATGTCAAAATTGGTTGAAAGTTGTAAAGTGCTACCCCACCATATTGACCAAGACTGCTGACTTACGTGGATTGCAACATATTGTTGACAAATGATCATTAGTTAACCATTCATCATCTTAGTACTGAAAATACATAGACTTCTTTTACTGACAACCACTCGTTGGACATGTCAAAGAGTTGCCTCCATAAATTCAATACAAGTAATAGTTTTCTGGTACACACAGTCACATCTAACTACTTCAAATGGGATTGTAACTGTTGGAAAGTGTAGTTTGCCAGCAAATCTAGGGGCTTATTATTCCCAAAATAGACAAAATTATTGAGTAAGTATGAAAATAACTTTGCACCAAAATAGAGGGCGTCCTAAAACAATATAGACAGAACCATATATAGACAAAGCTACTTGCCTTACAGTCACACTGGACAAGGAAGAACGTGTTAAACCTGTAACCCTTTCATGAAGAGCGCCACCGGAAATCGCAATGCATTAAGTTCTGTGTGTTTATGTTTTTGTCGTGGTGAAGATAACTCACACGTGAGAATAAACTGCCAGGAAGAAAATCCAGTCAAATCTCGGCGTTTGTATTTTAGTTTCTCATGGTAGCAGAACGAGGTTAAAAATGAACGACAAATTCATCAACCCTCCGAAATTCCACAAAGATTACACCGTGTGGAGACAAGAAATCGACCTTTTGTTGCGAATCACTGGTCTAGCCAAGGCTAAGCGAGGAGTTGCACTGTGCTTAATGCTCGAAGGTAAGGCAAAGGAAATTGGCCTAGAAATAGATGTAAACGAACTTTCCACCGATGATGGCTTAAAGATCCTCCTTGATAAGCTAGACTCACTCTTCTTAAAGGAATCCAAAGAGAAGACCTACGAATATTACAAAGCTTTTGATACCGTAAATCGAAGTAACACTACAGCCATATCGACGTACATTGTTGACTTTGATTCTGCTTATACTAAATTGAAAAAGAATAACATGGCACTGCCAGAAACTGTGCTGGCATTTAAACTGTTAGATGGTGCAAACTTGGGACAAAGTCAAAGACAGATAGCACTGACAGCTTGTTCAGAACTCACATACGATTCTATGAAACAATCTCTAAGGAAAATATTTGGTGGTACTATTCCTAGTAGCGGCAACGGTGCAGCAGATATATCAAATAGTGACATTACTGCCAGCCATGAGTCAGATGGTGACATACCAGTGAGAGTAAAGCAAGATGTGCTATATTCAAGCTATCGTAACAGCAACAGGGAATTTTCTAAAGACAACACATCACGGCGTGGTGCTGCTTCCAATAGAAGTGTCAGCAGGAAGCTTAATCCAGTGAATCAATTTGGGAAACGAATGAAATGTAGAATTTGCCAGTCTGTATTCCATTTTGCGAAAGAGCGCCTAGATGCAGACCAAGTAAATATTACTGACGATTGTGTTGATGATACAGTGACAGTAACCACTGCTGCAGGTAGGCCTTCAGGGGAGGTCACAGATGCTAACACTAATATGGAAACTGTAAACATTACTCTATTCACTGAAAGTGAAGCCATTGCATATGTGGCTGAAGCATATGGAACAGCAATCTTAGACACAGCATGCACTAAAACAGTCTATGGGAAGAACTGGCTGGAAAATTTCATCCAAATGCGTGGAATTGTAAAGTCTTCAAAGAAGAGTAGTCGCCCATTTAAGTTTGGACATGGATCTGTTGTGAAGTCCACAGAGGGGGTAATAATTGGGGCAAAAATAGGTAAAACTACATGCGAAATTTTGACGACAGTTGTACCCATCAGTCTGCCATTGTTACTTGGCAAAGAATCCTTAAAGCGTGCTGAAACACACCTGAACATTCATCAAGACAAAGCTACGATGTTTGGAGAGGAGATAAAGTTGGAGATGACGTCTACTGGTCACTATTGGGTGGATATCCTGGGACATGATGAAAATGAAGAGGTGCTGTACACCAAATCATCCTTCATGGGGAGTGATAGTGACAACAAAAACAGATTGGTGAAACTCCATATTCAGTTTGGTCACGCCTCGATGGAAAGGTTAAAACGTCTGTTGCAGTCAGCAGGTATTAATGACTCTCATTTGTTTGAATTCTTACAGGATGTGGTTCGAGAGTGTCAAACCTGTGTAAAACACAAGAAAGTGCCCGCAAGACCAGTGGTAGGCCTCCCAAGAGCGAGAGACTTTAATGAATGTGTTGCTGTGGACCTACACCAGTTAAAAGAGAGACTTTGGTATTTACATGTTATTGATGAGTTCAGTAGACTGAGTGCAGTTTGTATTGTTAAAAGCAAAGATCCAGAAATATTTGTAAGTATGTTCATTAAGCATTGGATTGGAGTTCACGGTGCACCTAAGAAATTGTTCAGTGACAATGGTGGGGAGTTCAATAATGAGATAGTCAGAGACATGTGTCAAAACTTCAACATTGAAGTTGTGACCACACCAGCACACAGCCCGTGGAGTAATGGCATTTGTGAGCGACATAACATGATACTAACAGATATTCTCACCAAATTACAGGATAGTCATGGCTATGACTCTGAAACTTCATATTTTGAGGCATTAATGGCGAAGAATTGCCTTATGAATGTTAATGGCTTCAGTCCTTACCAAATTGCGTATGGTGGAAATCCTAATTTGCCATGTTCTGAATCTGATAAGCTACCTTCCCTTGAGGGTGAAACTGTCTCTGAAGTAATTGGTACCCATCTCAATGCCATGCACCATGCTAGACAAGCATTCATAAAAGCTGAAAGTTCTGAAAAAATAGAAGGGCACTTAAGAAAAACTTAAGGTTATCAAATGGTACCTTTGAGTCAGGAGATAAAGTATACTATAAGAGGCCAGATGGTGAATCTTGGAAAGGTCCAGGTACAGTAATTGGATCTGAGGGGTTCTTGTATTTGTAAGACATGGAGGCATAATCGTGCGGGTACACAATTGCAGACTGCAAAAAGTGTCTGATGACATAGAAAGTGACCACCAAGAAAATATTCAGTCTGACTGTAGTACTATAGAAAGCGTGGACCACGTGAGCCGAAATCCAAACCAGAATTTGGATAATTATCGTACCACCAAAGAAAATGTACAGTGTGGAGATAGAAATACACCCAATGATAATGATTCGCTGCTAAGTTGTAAAGACATATATAATGGAAATAAGAATTACAGAAAATCTACAAGGAAATGTGATAGGCCTAGATGGACTAAGGATTATATTCATGTTGATGATGTAGATGAAACAGTCTTCAAGATTGATGACTTGTCTGTCAACGGTGCAAAATTCTGTGAACTTGATAGTTGGAAAAAATATGATGTGTTTGAAGAAGTACCATCTAAGGGACAGAAACTAGTTTCCACCATATGGGTATGTACACTTAAGTCAGGCAAAAGTGGTTTGGAACCTAAGGCTAGATTGGTTGCCAGAGGTTTTGAAGAATTTCTCCCAGGGATTGATAAAGATACCCCAACTTGTGCCCATGAGTCACTAAGACTAGTTCTAGCAGTACTTGCCCAAAAACAGTGGGAGTTGAGATCAATGGACATAAAAACAGCATTTCTTCAAGGCCAACCTATCGATAGAGATGTTTATTTATTGCCACCTATAGAGGCTGACAACCCCCCCTAATACTGTGTGGAAGCTTAAGAAGTGTGTATATGGATTGAATGATACTTCACTTAGTTGGTACAATAGGGTCAAAACTTTAATGCTAAATTGTGGAGCAGTCATGTCCAAAGTATATCCAGCTGTATCTTATTGGCT
This sequence comes from Stichopus chloronotus, assembly GCA_021234535.1. NCBI lineage: Eukaryota > Metazoa > Echinodermata > Holothuroidea > Aspidochirotida > Stichopodidae > Stichopus > Stichopus chloronotus. Next base: position 22,202,941 of record CM037833.1, on the reverse strand, counting down.
GGACAACAATAATTGTGTGTATGGAATTCTCGCTTGTCATGTTGATGACTTTGTCTGGGGTGGAACTGCTGCATTTGATGCTGTCGTTACAAAAATTAGGTCCGCTCTGAATGTGGGTAAGGAAACTGCTAAAGTTTTCAAATATTGTGGTATGGAACTAGAGACCAATCAACAGGAAATTTATCTACACCAAGAGTCCTACATTGATTCAATCACTCCTATCGAAATTGATGCTGAGAGAGCAATGGAGAAGGATGGTGGGTTAACCCCTTCTGAAACAGCTGCAGTAAGGTCTAAAGTAGGTCAACTCCTTTGGGTTGCGCACCAGAGTCGTCCAGATTTGTTGTTTGATGTAACAAAAATTGCCAATGATAGAAATTGTGGTACAGTTGGTGACATTTTGAATATAAGCAAGATCATAGGAAAGGCCAAGACTACCCCATTTCGATTAAAGTTTCAAAGACTTTGTGACAGTGATGAAAAGCTTAGTGTTGTTGTTTACACAGATGCTGCCTTAGGTAATATGCCAGATGGTGGCAGCCAAGGTGGGTTCTTGATCATGTTAGTTGGCCACTCTACTAAATTTTCTCCAATATGGCGGAATTCCAAGAAAATTCGCAGGTGGTCAGAAGCACCCTTGCAGCCGAAACACTTGCCATGGCAGAAGGCATCGACACTAGCTTATTTGTCTTCACTTTATTATCAGAGTTGTTGTATGGTACATCTGATCCATCGTGTATACCCATTACCTGCTTCACAGATTGCAAATCTCTATTCGAAGCTGTTAGATCACATAAATCAGTTAGTGAAAAGGGACTCCCTCTAGATATGAGTGGTACAAAGGAGCTCTTAGATGCTGGTCAAATTAAAACAGTTGAGTGGGTTAAAACAGAGCAACAACTAGCTGGTTGCCTCACTAAGCAAGGAGCTTCTGCAGGACTCTTGAAAAGAGCCTTGCAGACTTGCACACTACATTGATTTTTCTTTTGTGCTTTTCCTCTTTCTTCTCCTTTCTTTGTGTATTTCTTCCCTTCGCAAAAAAAAAAAAAAAAAAACAGAACGAGTCTGTTAAACCTGTAACCCTTTCATGAAGAGCGCCACCGGAAGTGGCAATGCATTGAATTCTGTGTGTTTATATTTTTGTCGTGGTGAAGATAACTCACACCTGAGAATAAACTGCCAGGAAGAAAATCCAGTCAAATCTCGGCGTTTGTATTTTAGTTTCTCAGAACGATCTTCACAATTTGGAAGTGGAGATTATACTGACGTTCACGATACTTACAATGAGAAGCCCAATGATAAACGCTTGTCTCAAATTGACCGAAATCTCGAGCACGGTAAGGTCTACACGGATCAGAGAGAGCGCACATAGTTCCCGCTGGCACTCACAAAACGTAACGGTAAAATAAGAACTCCAAAACTTTTTAGGTAAAATTTCACACACGTAAAGTTAATGTAAGTCTTACATTGTGTATATAACAATTTTACAAAAATGTAGTAAAATTTACCAAAATTATGTAGAATTTACATATACTGTTTACATTAATTATACGTAAAATTTATGGAGTTCTTATTTTACATAATTTAGGTAAACTGTATACGTAAATTCAAAAAAAAAAAAATTGTTTTAAACGAACCGTAGTGTACTGTTCAATCGATCAGGGAAGGATTTTAAGAACGTCCTTGTTTAATCAAAGGAGGTAAAGTTGACAATGAGGCAAGAAGTCATGAATATTGGGTGAAACTCTCGGCGTTGGCACTGCGATCTGTCTTCCTCTGTCGAATTGCATTAGATACCTCCTTCTCTTGCACCTCCCTGCTCAGTTTGGTAAGATATAAAGGTCCCACTTCGTCTGTCTTGTTTCCAAGTATTCACATGATTGTCGTATACACGCTTGGTATTAATCGGTGATATATCTTTTTACCTGTCGTCATATACTGGCATAACAGGATGTTTAAAGTTTACAGCGAATACTGTATCCAAATACGTCACTGGATCACTGTATGAGTTAGGTCTTAATGATCACTAGCGGGAAGAACACCCCTTGGCCTTCAGTCATACACCCGAGGGAGAATGATACATTAACAAAATTAACATGAAATGAAAAAAATGTTTGAAAAATGGTCAACGTTCGGTACATTTTATCAAAATGTTGGCTATTTTCAACATTTTTAATGATCTGTTTGGTCAATACTCCAAAATGTAACTTTGGTGTGGTGTTCTGGGTAGCTGAAAGAAATGCATTGTTGCAATTCGTCCAAATTTAAAGTTATAATGACTGGACTAGCAAAACGTTACATAAACATAGGCAAATTAAATACTTTCTAAATTCTGAAATGAACCTGTGGAAAGCTCTGCAGATCCCTTCTGACAAATTTGCTTATCATCGTTTCGGCCTACGTGATAGTAATTGGCGATACCGGAAAGTGATAAAATCTATATAGATACAACCATCTTTTTGGGTGTTTTCAGATATTGGGGGCCTTGTATTGCCAGGCAGAAAATTTTGTAACATATTGTGTTCAATATTTACATGCATATGTAGGTGTCAAAATACAGTTATCTAAGCGACAATTCATATTTTAACTGATAGCAATGAAATGCAATTATTCACAACAACAGTGCTTGATTTATATTGTTATACCAATGTTTTTTTTTTTTTTTAAGGAATGCAATTTCTGTTATCTGTTACGAAATATGTGACTTGATTATGGAAGTATACGGATGCAGAGTAGGCGATAATTCCACTGAAGATTAAGGCACAGAGTTCTTGAGTTAGTATTTGACCGTTTTAGCTGCCTTGGGTGAAAGGAAATACTGTCAAGACGAACAATAAACCGTCCAATCCCTAACATGATACTCTGATCCGACGTCTCGTTGTACAATTGCTCCGCCAGAATGCGTTTCAGCAAGACAGGGTTAGACCCTGTCCGAAACAAATTATTCTCCGGGTTGATGAAAAAAAGGGGGGTGGTGAGGGACGTAGGAGGTGTGAAGTATGGTGCTGGTGCAGCAGGAGGGAAGATATTCATAAAGGTGCCACGGGCCAAGGTAGGTAGAAAGGCTTTGTCAAGGATTCGCAGAGATTAATGGTATTTGTGTAGGACTAGTCACCCGTCCCTGTGTTATAGGAATGGTTTGTATTCTAATGTACCCATTTCCCCTCAGTGGCCTCTAGGAGAATCGGCTCTCTACCGGGGGACTCTATGTGGTGAAGAAAGTGTCCAGGTGTTATAAGCCGGTCAGAGGCCAGTGGTCGAGGAACTAAACGGGGTGGTTGAAGTTGGTTGATTGTAAATTGGGCAAAGATACCGGTTGGGTCGTATGACGTCATACATTTCGTCAGAACGCTAAAGCGTTTTATGACGTCTCTGACCAAGACCTAACCTTGTCAAGTTTATCAAGAGTGATAAACATGTCCCGAGAAACGACTGTGAAACCTCAACAAAACAAAACTATTGGATTTGGTGATCAAACAGAAATTGATAAACACACGCAATCACGTGATACACACGCAAAACATGATATGCATTTTTGTGGCCATCCAGACACGAATTCCCCAACATTTTTGCATGTCTTTAACCCAAATCAATTTGTGAGATGCTATATGGTGTAATATACCCACGTTTCCGAGACGAGTATGAAACCTTACAAGACCAAAACGTGAGGATTTGGTGTTACATAACTTGGCTTATATATATGCATATCTACACACAGATGATGACGTCACGTTTATGCCATTAAAAGATGTGAGTTCGATTCCATTATCATTGCATGATGAGTAAGTTCAATTTCAATTTCAAATTTATTTCTCATATGTTTTACAAAGTATGTACAATTCAGTGATGCAGATTGTAATATATGTATACATACGAAGGGCACTAGATCTACATGAGTAGACTGTTATCTAAGCTAGTGACCAAAAAGTGAAAACGAGCAAAAATCAAACAAAAATACAATAGTAAAACAACAAAGCAACAAAACGAAGAAGAGGAGAAGAGAAGGAAGGGAGAGTAAAAAGAAGGTGAAAGAAGGAAAGGCTTCTGTAAGAGGAGAGAGTAAGAATAATGAATCTCAGAGCATAGTGTAGAATCAGCTTACTGATAAGTACTGAGAAGTTCTTGTGTAAGTTTACTTTTAAAAGACTTTAGAGACTTAGCAGATTTAACAGATCGAGGGAGCGAGTGCCATAGGGTGTAGCACTAATTGTTGAGAAGCAATTTGTCATGCACAGTATTATAATGAGTAACACTAAATACGTTTCTGTTTCGAGAAGTGACGGAGTAATTGCAACCATTAAAATGCCTAACAGTTTCAGAAATCATATAGTAGGCAACTTACTTTTACAATGCTTGTATACAAAGCAACACATACAGAAAAAAAATGTATGTCCTTTATCAAAAGCAAATGATTATTTCTATACCAGAGGTCAGTAGAATAACGTCTATTTTTTTGTAAGTACCTTAATTAATCTATTTTGTAGGATCTGAAGAGGCCTTAGATGCGATACTTTAGCAGTTCCGTAAACTTTAATGGCATACCTTAGCTTAGAATAAACAAAAGAATAATAGATTTGATTGGCAACGGCTTCAGAAAGAGTACCCCTTAAATTATAAAAGATATCGATATATATAACAAGTGATTTACAAAGATCATTGATATAGTTCTCCCAAGAAAGCTTTTCATCAGTTATTAATCCTAGATAGCTCGTACACGAAGACTTGCATATTGTAAAACCATCAAGAATAAAATCATCATAAGATGAATGACTGGTATTTTTGGCATGAAATATAGTGTAATTAGTTTTCCCGAGGTGTAAAGTAAGTTTATTACGATCAAACCAATCCTTAAGCTGACTTAAAGTCTGGATACCTTTAGCGATGAAACTGACTACAGTCATTATCAAACAAAAAGACATCAGTGTCATGTGCAAAAAGCACGAGTAGAAACGTTTGGAATTGCTTTGTGAATGTCGTTGACATAAACGACCAACAGCAAGGGTCCGTGGACGGATCCTTGCGGGACACCGGTAGATAGGCTACACTTAAGAAAATCGAATGAATAAGTATTATTCACATACATACATCGTCTTCAGCTGTGTAAATAATTAGTCATGAGATCATATGTGGTTCCACGAATACCATAGTGATGTAATTTTTTGTTTTAAAGAATAGAGTGATAAATCACGCTGGGGAACAAGCTAGTTATATACAGTACGTAACGAACGCTTTCAACTTGCATCGAGGGGTCGATTCCCTGACGAAAAATCATCTCTCTATTTGCAGCGGTCGTAACCTTTGGTCTCCTCAGTATCTTTACTAGACACTAACTGAAAACTTTGCCGAGCTAAAGACAAAAACGATGATTATTTAATCGTCCTCTTTGTTGACTTCATTATCTGTTGGTAAACAATCCGGGACCGTGACACCGACAAAACTTACGTCATGGAGATCCACTGCCTCGGCTGATTCTTGTTCAGTTTCTTCGCGTTCACTGGCAGACTGTATACTTGGACTGGATATTACAAAGATGCCCCCAGGAACAGGAACTCGTGACGTGTCACTGCAAAGGGACAGAAAAAAATGAGTTTATGTCAGTAGAACCCCAGGTGTCATTGGTCATAGTCGATAGAAGTCGTTTTGAGCACTTAATTACCAAGACAGAAAATGTGTTATACTATGCAGTCATGTAGGGAGTATTGAGTCGCTTGAGGGAGGGGGGGGGGGGGGAATCACGATAGCTTAAAATATGAAAGTGCTTAAGTGGAGAAAGGATGGGGGGAGGAACTTGTTAAGGGTACCGGGGCAGGATTGAAAGTACACTGGGTAAGCTTGGTCTGATTTCTAAAACGGTTTGCAATGGGTGTTGCTTGATGGGGTTTTACCTGCTCAACCTAGGATCTCTGAGCTCTAAGGTGAACGGTATAATCCAATTATCTCCACAGAAAGGGTCATCGGCTATAGACTGAAGCCCACGCAATCGGGAACCGATCTCCAAGGCGGGGAAGGCGGGGGAGGGGGGGAAGTTGATTAAGAGGAGGGTTTCAAACTCACTTCAAGAAATTATGAGATAGTTGACATGCTTAATGATGGAGAATCGTTTCACTTAGAGACGATATCTTGCTCTATCTGAAATGAAAGCAGCACATCCGTGAACTTTTCTTTCGACCAAGAGGAAGTATGTTTTTTTTGGGGGGGGGGAGGGAAGGGGGTGAAGGAAATGACATTCATTCTTTCTGGGTGGACCATGGTTACTTCAGTGGGGCGGAAATGTCACTGGAGTGGCTCCCCCTCCAATCACCCGTCAGAACATGGCAACCATGAACAAACTAAACCTGAGACCAAAATAATTTCTTTTCATTTCTTTGGCAGATATCTATGTCCACTATATGCTTGTATGTTAGATAATTAATTAAGAACTTGCCGTTTGAATACTTACTCTGCGGTTTCCATCTGGTGCTGATCTTGAGGAGTACCAACAGGTGAACTGGGAAGAGGAGATTTTGTCTTCCGGTGTTGTTGCTGCTGGTTGGCAGTCGCCATCTCATCTAGCTGCTGTTGTCGGTGTAGAGTCCCTTCATCCGGCAGACACTGAACTGGTTTGGTCAGACGGATTAGAACGAGACAAATTAATCCAATTGGGAGAAATAAGAACCACCACGAAACATAATCTTTGGTAATTAAAAATATCGCCAATGCAATGGCCAGAACGGCGTCGATAAAGATGAAAGCCGCTTTATAAGAAGTGCAGGCTTTCCCCATCCTTCAGAAAATTATATGTAATGGGTTGGAATGTAACTAAGAAGGGTTTGGAAGTTTGTAGTCGTCTCACCTCAATCTATTTCTTGAAAAATCTCTTTTGATACATAGAGAAGTTGAAACTGAGGTAAAAATAATGACCTCGGATTATTACATACGGTAAATGAAAGAGGATGAACCTGCGCTAGACGTTCGTGGAAACGAATCGACAATAATGTTTTTTTGGGAAAAATCCCTTTTAAGAAAGCTAGATAACAAATGGTTGTCTATATTGGTGTACAGATACACAGCGGTCTAGTCTGACCCTTAGGCGTTCTCGAGTTCCTCTGGGTTAGGTTCATGAATACACATGGTAATAATGAGTTTTGGAGTCATTGTTTCTAAGCATGTTTCTAAGAATGTTCGATCAACACTGATTGCCACAAATCAAAGTTCAGTGCCTGTCGCCACCAACGGGTGGAAACCACGGGTCTCTCTAGCTCTAGTAGATTAGGGTTCCTAGATATAAGAGCCCCATTAGAGATTTTACAGGAGCGTTCCAACTCGGTATTTGCTTTACTGTCTTTAGATTTGATTTTTGTTATCTATACTGTCGGTACACACGTTCAAGTCTACCACGATTCCTTCCTTGAATGAGATCTAGAGCCCGGGAATTGTCTTTGTGAAATACCTAGCAGACGGTATTGATCAAACACCTCCTCACTGCTTGAAAAATTGTTGATTTCTTTCCAAGTCACAAACTGTGAAATTCAGAGAAGGGTGCAGGCCATTTTGTTTTGTCTCACATGAAATGTAAATCGACTAGGGTAAGTCGAATTATGACGTCGCATAACCCCTGATAGCGCGAGTGAAAAATTAAATGTTTGTCTTCGTTTTCTTTACGTAAATGTGAAGAAAATGAATGTAAGTGATTCAATGTTTAAATAATTAGTAGTTTTATTTCAATTTATTCGTGTAATTGATAAACAATTTGACAATAGATGATACAGAAACAGAGTAAAGTACATAGGATTGTTAACTGATGGATCATCCGTTTACTTTTACTTGCTTTGAGTCATGTTTAAAAGTGTGGAAGAAAAGGTTAAATAATTAGGAGTAAATGAGGTGTGTTGCTTAACTGTTTCTGTTTTAAACTTTCTCCGCGCTTTGTCCTGTATTCCTAAACTTAAAACGAATTTAAAGTGGAGTTTCAGTGGGATTCTATAGAGTGTTATGTAGATAAGTGGAAATAGTAGACAAGAAAATACAGTCACTTTCTTGACTAACGATATGCTAAGCGGTTAGATTAAAAAAAAAAAAAAACACTCGGAGAAAAACAAATTATACAAACAAACAATGAGAATTAATCAGTCGCACGCTCTCACCCCGTACCGCACTAAATTATCACATTTTGTTTTGTAAGGTTGTGGGTACGTGTCTCGAGATATGTATATCGTACCTGCTATATACTACTGATACGGTAGCTTTAGGGTCCGAGACTTTACCAACAGGTTGGCCCGAACAAGTCTGACTAAAAACTAGGTAAAAGATTTGCTATAGAACAGGATATCGTGTTATAGAGTGCATGGGTCCTCCATCCACGGAATGCAAGACATATTAATGGGATATGCAATTTCAATTAATTTATGGAACGTTTATCTTTAACCAGTCAAAAGGCCCCCCACCCATCACCTCATTGTCAACTAATATGATAGCTGTGACATTCGAAGGTTCTGGGTTTTTCAACTATGAAGTAGGTCACTTGAAAGACAAAATCCAAAAAAAAAAAAAAAAAAAACAACAAGAGCCCAAGGGCACTATGGTTCCTTGCGTGAAGAATATCGTAAATCAACTGTGGTCAATTAGTCTTAACAAAGGTTAAGCCACAATTCATCACAAGCCACAAAAGTGTGGTCCCATTTTGTCCATACGAATGCTGATCAGCCAAGGGTACTCGAATACTTATCTGGAAAACCCTCAACACTGTAACATGTAAAACTGATCGCATTACAAAATGTAATAATTAATGACCCATATGGCCTAAGCTGAAGTTGGACCCACAAATGTTGAACACTGGGAAATGTGTCACTATCACAATGCTAATTTGACAGTGCTACCACATTGTAAAACACAATGCAGAAACATTTTGCATTACTTCATTAAATGGCCCATATGTGACCAATTATTTGAACAACCAGAAGGAGCCTCTAACATAGTAGGAACATGACAAAAGTTCACATTAATGCCATACAATCTGCAGAAGAAGAGGCATTTTGCAAGATATATTAAAATAGCCCATATGGCCCATTTCGACCCAAAAATCTTTAACGCCCTGAAGGTACCACTTCCATAATGCCTTCATATACCAAGTACAAACCTTGTCTAAACTTTACAACTTGAAATATCGTGATAAAAGGTTGTCATGCTTTTGCCCCCAGATCCCCAAATGTCCTTGACCTCCACCAAAACTAAAGGGTACACATTCTGAATATGGTGAAGGTACATACCAAGTTTAACTAATATCCAACGTTTCCCAATTGAGTTAGAGGGTACCCAAGCAAGTGACACAGAAACAGAGTTTTGTCACCAGTGTACCCAGATGACCTTTGACCTCCACCAAAAACAATAGGGCAAACTATCTCCTTATGGAAAAACGTACATAAACGTACATACCAAGTATGTCATTGACTGTCATCAGACTTTCCCCTGTTGAGTTAGAGCGTACATAAGCAAGTGTCACAGATGCACACATACACATATACACAGACACACACACGAGCATACACACACACACATGCCCACACACACCGAATAACCATCGCAAAGACTCCTTGCCCGCCCTCGGTAAGGAATCAAAAACAGAAGCCTCGGATTCTTAGGTCTCCGAGGATTCTGTTTTTTTAAACCTTTCCTACCAACTAACGATTACATAAAATATATGAACATTTTGATCGTATAATGGAGAACTATTCATTTAAAAAAAAAAAAAGAAACAAATTACAGACATAAAAAATTGCTTGTTTAAGGGGGTGGGGTTTAGTGGTCTTGATCATGTAAACTAAGAAAAAGTTGATGAAAACGTGTAAAGTTGCCATATTCACGTTTTAAAATGGGGTAAATCTATGGTAACTTGGAAGTGATGTATGTTCTTTTACTTCATTCAACCCCTAAAATTATTCCTAATATACATAAAGTTTACAAAACAGTATTTGAAGACGTCTGTCCGTTTCAGTTCATTGTTGCCAGGAAAGGCCACCTTCACTGTGTGCTGCTATTGCTCACAGTGTTCTATTCATTCTGCCACCTCTTAACAATCACTTCATTATGAAACGAGGACAATAGTCACATATTGTTCGTGCCTAATAACCCCTCCCCCCACCTTAAAAGGCTTTTCTTTATACGGTCGTTTGAAAAAAAAAACCTTTTGAAGAAAAACAACTTATGAATATTTATTACAAACTGCTTGTCCTCTCAAAACAAATGTTTCATTTTAAAGATAGATGAATTCGGTCTCAATAAAATAAGGGAGCAAAGAATTGACCTCTTGAAACTGAATTTAACACGTCATGGTCGGGGTATATAACTTAGAACCGATAAAAATATTTAACTCAGTCGTGTGCTATATCGTAAGTTGTGATTGTAATTTCTACCAGTAGTGAAGCTGTTGGGTGTTTGAAGTACGCGTCCTGTCCAACACACCATACTTAATAGAAAGCCGGTATGGAAAGCTAATGGAAAGCTAACGTATACCTTATACTAATTGAAAGGGAAAAAGAAACTTTTTAAAGTTTTTATTCTGTAAAATTGGCTACTCAGTGAAAATTTTCTCTTCTATTTAATGAAGCATGACACTAAAGCTCACGGAACTAAACAATTGAATTATTATTTCGTAACACAGATTGCAAATCTTACCAAACCAAGTTTGCGCCAAGTCTCTTCACCACAATAACCAAATTGATTATATTTACGTTTATTGCTAGCAGGTTACCAATCCTTCTTTTTCAGTACTTTAAAAGTCACTGCTCCTTAGAACAAAAACAGAAGGTAAACCTATGGCAAATACTGTAAACTCGGACGCCTCATTCACAAATGGTCTCTTGTGATCCCTCCATTAAAACAACTAGTAGGCAATCCACGGAGTAGTTGAACTCCTCATCAGTATAAGTTTTCTCATCATCATTGTTTTTTATTTTTCGCAGTGTAAACTAAAGGAAAGGCTTCATATTAACTGAGCTCTGCCTAATCTGAACGAAGAACCGGAATCCTCATTATTTTCCCTATTCAACTAAGTGTTACTCCTTCTAACTGTTTTTTTCTCCACGACTCACCTATTGGTAGTAATTCATTTCGTCTTATTTAGTCTTATTAATAACCTGAATATGGAAGTTGACCCTCCGAGACACTTAGTGTTTTCATTATAATCTTTGTGTACCTTGTAAATATTTGCCATCAAAGCTGACATCTTTAAATTTAAGACCCTCTCCTCCTCCTTCCCTAGACATAATACTATATATCAAATTCCTGACAGTTACCCCCGTCCGCCCATATTCTTACTTTTTAATGAACTTCATAGATAGGTTATTTCCAAACCGCATTTCAGGATTTCGGCCAAAATGGTATTAATTCAAATCAGTAAGTCAGTAAAGATCGTATTAAGCAACACAACTTCTAACAGTCTACCCCCGGCTCTAGGAAAAATCAAAAAAATTAATCGACAATCGCACAACGACCCACTTGGAACAAACCATCTACTTTTTTTCGCCAAGGTAAATCCAACATTTATCAGACTTTTTGGCTCTTCGGAATTCACATTGGGCTTATGACATATTCTTCTACAACTGGTTTATTCCTACATGTCGAAAAAGCTTTTAAAGTAGCGTTGCACACCGGTATCAGATACAAAATGCCCAGATTCAACCTACAATTTAACTAGACTCTTCTCTTTCTTTCCAACCGGGAAGTCCCAAATTCCCTGCAAATCTTATCCGAGCGATACCCTTAAGGCAGGCACCCCTTACGTAACCTGAATATTATCCAGACTACAAACTGCAAATTCAGTCAGTATGCCGATAATAATGATATATAACGCACAAAAAAAAAAAAAAAACAGTAAACCTAAATTTACAATTTCTTACCTTGAAAGCTGGTGCTCCATGAAACTGACGCCTCGAAATTCTTTTTATATGTAAAATACTCTTTCTTTATATATTCTTTCTTTTCTAAAGGTTAAAAAAAAAACACCGTGTATTTGTCTTCAAATATATCTATAATGCTTTAGTTAGAGCCTCTTCCAGTGCAGCTTTCCTTAGTGTCACTTCCGAAATCAAACTTTAACTTTAGACGTCAATGCAATAAATCTGCCATTCCGTTGCTGGATGAGCACAACTGCAATATCTCCATTGCCTCTCTCATAACTCCGATGTTCCGTCTTGTATGCTCGTCAAGATTCCCCCCCCCCCCACAACAAAAAAAAATCCGTCCCGTCCTTTACTATAGAAGAATTTCTCTCACCACTTTAGCTCATGCCAGTGAGTAAATTCTGAATAGAATTCGTATAAGTTGCAACCCATATCGGCTAGTTCGTAAAATCCCTTGTTACATAGGTAGGTCTCATGCCCACAATCCTGACAACGCAATGTACGCCTTTTTTTTTTCGTTTCTTCAGAGACTTTAACAAGGATAACAACAACTCTGTCGTAGTTAGTAAATCTGAACGCCAGCTGCTAAAATACCAAGCCGCCCAAAACAACGTTATTATGCAGAAATTCCTCTAGTCTTAATCCGCATTCCTTTGTCGTCTCCCTTCCATCTTACAAGTGAATTGTGAATTGTTACAGCTTCTTTTAAGAATGCAGTGTGATTGTAGACAATCCTCATTTGAAGGGTTAATCCATTTTTGTCAATGGATAGTTTTCTCCTTTTTGCCTTAAAGAGAAAAGAAGGACAAAAATGTCACACGTAGCTCATCCAAACTCACTTGCAGGACATTTCGTGAGGGTGATCAAGTGTGAACTTTATCATTATACATATGTATCTAGCTATACGTCCTGTGTTTTTAAAGTCCATCTGATATGCATCTAGAAAAGAACTCGCTTTGTTCAAAATTTTCAGAGTGGAACTCAGAACAAAACTCAGTTGAAATTATGTTAATATCTCTTACCGTTTTTGACTTACACTTTTTCAGTTTGATTAAAAAATATGATGATAACGTGGGAGAGTTCTCAGCGTCAGTATTTCTTTATAGTGAACATTTTCACATTTTACGACGGTTTCATACTTTGCAAGTGATATCAATATCATGTAAAGACAAAAACACATACTTCCATGACAAAACAAAGCAAAAGACACATAAAGAATGTCCATAAATAGCGGATAACATAAGACATATATGATGCGAGTCCCTCTCTTGACGGCATATATTTGAATACTTAGTAAATGTTTATTTTCGATGCAGTTATAATCCAGGAATTCAGTGTCTGTAAAATCGTCCAATATCCTGTAGATTGTAATGACTATTTCTCGTATCTCGCAACATTTGTTTCTTTTTTGAAGGAGAACGGAGCACCGGGGGAGCTCGACTTGTTTGGAGAAGAGGATAAAAATCTATGAAGTGCACGACACTAATTAAACCGAGCGCCACCATAAGATGGCGCGTGGTGCCCATAAATGCTTCTTATCGCCAGACTGCCTAATAAATATACGTTTCTGTGGAGAATAATCATACGTTGTTGTTGCATGTAACATTACGCATCGTGGCGCCACCCATTTAGGATATTATGTTACAATATAGACCGTTAAATTTGAAACATTGCAAGAGGCTGATAGTAACCAGTTCATTATCGTGACGTGAAGTTCCTGAACAGTGTGAACAGAACTATGTCGATGTGCCAGGCGTACGAGGCTGCTCAAACAAAGTTTCAAAATGCCCAAACCTTGGCTTTTTCACAATCCCCGATCCAAAGAAGGAACCAGAACGTTAACGATAACTTCTGGTTTGCCTTCTTTGTGCGTCACCACCAGCAACCTGGATTGGTCGTCGCGCTATATCCACAACTGGTTTAAAATCATAAGGTACTGGACCAATTTTCCTCTGATCACTTTGACTTTCCATTTCTGAGCCCTCTACGAAATATGCTACGGCAGTATTGACGGAAAGTCAATGGTCAATATCGATACAAATGTAACTTGTCGAAGTTAAGCTTCAGACAGTGATGATCTTCGACAGTTAGGACAAAAGCGAACAGTGCACAAGTTATATACTAACTTACTGACTACTTAGCCTACTAGCGAACAGATTGGGTGGGTGGGTGGGTGTGTGTGTGTGGGGGGGGGGGTGGTGTGCGCCTGACAACCTGGCTGAATACAAGATGATCAAGCACTTTAAATAATTTAGTTGTAAAAGATTTCGAATTCATTTCTCGGGGGGGGGGGGTATATACACTACAATAATCACCTAAACAAAACCGTCTTCATCTTGACACAGCGTATCTACGGTATCATACATTTAGAAGGGAAACAATCCGGTACAGGAAGGTGGCGCTACTGCTTTTCTTGTTTGCAGTCATTGGCCATCAACTCTGGGATGAGCTTCGCAATCCGAGGTCCTTCTCACGGTTTCTCTGTCGACGAGAGCGGCTCCATATTGAGAATTCCTTTTTTTTTTGAAAAACGAAAAAAGAACCAAAAGACTTCAAATGGTGTAGAGGTACAGTGGTCTCTATTTCAAACTGTTTTAGGCACATTCGTATTTTGTCTCTACTTCCTTCGAATTGCAAGCGCACATGTAAAGGTATGCTAACTTGGCGTCGATCAAATTATTTATCTTAGAAGAAATTTCAGTGAAACGGTTCATTAGTGAGTTCCTTGACCTATAATGTGTACTTCCAAATTGCATAAATAAAATTCGACCACATTAAAGTTTGCTGTACGTAGGAGAACACATAGCTATACTGTTTTACTTGGGATGATCACTTTGTTAGGGTATTTCATTCGCACAGAAATCGCAACGCCGCAGCCAGTTTCCAAGCTAATTATAAAATAGATATGATAAGTGATAAAATATTAATCGCATCATAGTCTGTCAATCAGTGGTGATTAAAAAGTAAATGTTTTCAATGACATCACGACACACATTTTTCTGTAAATTATTCATCATTCTAATACTACCTAATCACCATAGCAACGTGGTGAAGTTATCATGTATAGTTATCGATGTATAGGAGAATACCGGATTCACTGTCACTTTCTTCATCACTCGTTTTTGCGTGATGTTCAAAGCGATTTGGTCTTGGGAGTATTCACATGCTGAAATGATTGTCTAGGCCTACATGTTGAGACTGGTGTTTGAAGACCGTGTAGAGTCACTTTTCTGTTTGACGAGAAGAGAAATATCTGAGTGTTCCAACTGAATGTAAGCCATCTGTTGTAGAGTCCACTGCTACATTTCAACTGTTGACACTATACAGTACCGAAGGATACAATCACGTTCACTTGGCAAGTAACCATTGCAGGGATTTCTCTCTGATTATACTTCAAACAAAAAACGTAAATACGACCGACAGGCTATAACGTACAGTCTACTTCATGACAAATTGCCCCACTGGAAAATAAGATTTGGCTTTTTCTTTATATTTTCGTGTCCATGGAAATGTCAGATTTCTGCCAAACTGGACAGAAACGAAACTCTCTCGCTTGTAGCTTTTGAAGTTTCTTTCCGGCACATGAAAGCAAATTTAGACAGAAAATCAGTCCATATCGTCCCGGAGCACTTCAATACTGAAAATGTAACTTGCTGCACATTTCCCCCCCCCCCCCCCCACCCCCTTACCGGCAGTTCATATCTGGTCTTTACCCATAGAAATAGATGAGGAAGAATGATGCGGCCTCCGAGAAACCTCTCACACAATGAACGAATGAAGCCGAGCAGACTGTATAGCAAAACAGCTGTGCCACCAGCATTTGCCATATCTAATGCACGCATGGCCCCATGAATTTGTTCGTTCCGTATCTAACTACATCTTTCGAGAAGCAAAAACAAATGCATCTGTTTGATTTCTTTTGGATAACCGTTCAAGTAAAACTGCGTTTGAACGTTTCGCTGTTTGTAAATTCTATTATCCTTAAATTTCTGTTGCATTTGTAATACACCGCTCGACATGAGAATGCATTTTGCCTATCAACAGAGTTTGGGTTTCACTTAGTATTCCATGACGTCATTCGGAGTCGTCTATTTCTGTGTCTACTACTTCATCATCGAGTCCAAGCCTGTAAATGACAGAAGTTGTTTCACCGCCGATATAAACGATTTTGCTATTCTCATGTTTCTTCAGAAACTTTCATTTTTTATACACTTATTTCTTTACCGTTGTGCAAATAAAAAATTAACGTGCTGTGATAAGACCAGCTAATCCTCCTTAAAGGGAAATAGGGCGTTTGAAATACCCCAACATGACATACAAAAGAAAATAGCGGTAATCATTGTTAAATTATTCAGTGTCATCAATAAACATATACCAAAGCTTCGTCTCCTCAAAACATTATGCATGTGATGAGTAACGGAAGATGCATCATTTGAATTTTGAAAAGTTTGGGTGAACAAATTAGTGTTGAGCAACAAATAACTGAATTTCTGTCTGTGAGGAGCTTATTTCTTGAAGAGAAGGCTACTGTCCTTCCTTATTTTGAATAATCTATCATTCTGCATCCACAAACATTGGTTTCAAAAATATGGATGTCTTCTCTAAAAGAAACGCCCTATTTCCCTTTAAGTGATAGCCGTACGTGTATACCACTAGTCTACAATGCATGTCCTAGTGTGGCAGTAGGCCTATGTCTGGCTACCACATCTTATTGCATAGTCTGTAGGGCATGTCCTAGCATGACAGTAGGCCTATGTCTGGTCACAACATCATATTGCATCACGTATTGTAGGAGACGTATTCTCAAGCGGTAATTTTGGTACGTGGAAACAAAAAGAGACGAAAAAAAAAAACCACGACAGTTTTTTTGTTTTTGGTCATGAAGCAGGATTTGTATTACTATCATTGATGATGGAGCTGTGATAATCTGATGGACACAACAATAATCTCCACCCTGTGACCTCCTGGTGAGAGCCGTGAGTCCATTCCAACAACAGAATGAGGCACAGATACAAAACAACGACAGGGTCACCAAAATATCAGCTAAAATTCTCAAAAAAATATAGTAAAATACCTTTGAATGATCATTTACATTTTACAAGAACTGCCTCTTATGATTAAGCTTGGGATTGTCTTAGTACCAAATCAAAAATATGAAGAAAGACAAAACATTTAAATATTACTCAAAAAGTTTCGCAGATCCCCATTTCGGGACTTTGGTGCAAACAAAATGGTGAAAACAGAAAGGAGCTGGTGAAGGAGGTAAGAAAGAAATTAGAAATGAATAACCCAAAAAAAATTGACTTTAATACTGAAAAGTACATTTGAACATTCCAATGTTGTGAACTTGTCATGTGAGCCCAGGTCAGTCGACAAATTTATTCTGTGCAATGTTTATTTTCAACTCCAAACCAAGCAGTCACATTGACATGTCGCCATCTCAGATCGTGGAATGCCTCAACAGAATGCCCTGTAAATCTAATCATGTAGGAATATTGAAAGAGGGAAGATCTGGTGCTGTTTCATGAAAACAACCTTCATTGTCAATATTTCTCCCCCATTTTGACACCAAATCTGACATCAAATTTGACATTTACGAAATATTCGGGAGAAATTTCTCCAATTAGTGTAAATTAGATTAACATAGTAGTTTTGGCTCAACTCTGATGCAAACACGAAACGTGGCTATCCGCATGTAAGTGCTGCACATTTACCAGAGTCCCCAGTTCTGGTTAAATTTTTGTTTGGTCTTATTTGGCAATCTTTAAGATTCTGTTCAGAATTTAATTACTAAGAGAACATCCTGCCACTAAGGTGACAGGCACTGTAAATGACATTTTCCCGATATTTTGACAAATTGTCCGTATAACATCAATTGATCCTAGCACGTGTGCAACATTGGGCGACATAATTTATGCTGAAGCATGCATAACATGCCACTGACAGTTCAGTAAAAATTTCTCTGTTTCTCCATCAGTAGAAAATCAATATTCATGTGAAAAAAGAAATTAGCATTCATGATTGTCCTGCCAATAATATTCATAGCGATCAATCCCGTAATTAATATTTAAGCCAGTCCTGTCATCTTTAATGCTCTCAAATCATGGTCGTCTTCGTCACCATCATTGTCAATAAACCGGTATTCTCCGCAATATTTGTATTCTCAAAATATGCAGCTCAGTTACAAATAAATATTCATGATTGTTCTCTCTGAGGAATATATTCATGTGAGTCCTATCTATATTCATATTAGGCTTGCAATCAACAACTTTGTACTAAGAATTACTTTGGATGGGGGGAAGGAAAAAAAAACAAGAAAATGCATCTCTATGGCGAAATTGTTACAGTTTGAAAATTCACCTCTGTCAACTTAACTTAAATTATACAAACTGTACCTTTTTACCCTAAAAGGTCAATGATTGGCAGGTCTACCCAATTTCTATGCATATTCAAACAATAGTAATCAATAGTGACTCAGTTTTCAGGTCTATAGTGATTCTAACATAGCAGAAACAACACCTGCTGCAAAGACTGTTGCATGTTCAAGAGGGAACTAATGGTCACAGCCAACCCTAACATGATACAATAAATCTTTCTGCCTCCTCGAGAGGAACCAACTAGTCTTCGCAGAATTTATATAATTTGCTAAAATCATGTCTCGAGAAGACCTTTTTCTACAAGACAGAACATGACGTGATATCCAGATAAACCATAATGGTTAGGGTAGGTACCTTTCGATAAGAGATAAACATGTATGAAATGGTCTTCTCGAGGCATGATTTTATTATGTGTATTTTGTGAGGATTACTAGGTGATGCTCAGCTATTGTCACTGTGAGAAACACCCTATTAACCACCAAACAAACATGGACATGAGAAGAAATTTAATGTTTTTGTCTGAGTTCTATGTTGCCTTATCAACATGCGCAGAGCAATATTTGAACACTTTGCCTCAAGGTTACTCTGATATTTTGATCAACTTCAGACAGGGGAGATGATGCCTACTCGCTTTTTCTCTTTACTGATGAATGACAAGCTTTTGTAAAGATGCTCTTGAGCCCATTATGATGCTAGAAATCGAAATTCGTTGTCCACCAGACTTGCTCAAGTGCTTTGAACTGACAGAGTTTCGTCCTGACTGTGGAACCCTCTGGCAGCAATATGACTTTTGACCTCTGGAGGAAGTACTTCAACCAAGTCCAAACTGCCACAACGTCCAATGACTTCCTCTCTAGCTCAGTATGACTTTAGACCTCCCAAGGAAGGACTTCAACATTCAACATGTCCAAACATTCACATGAAATTACTGCCACAACGTCCAACGACTTCCTCTCGATGGCTCAATCCTCAGCCAATCCTCACATGATATCACACTTATTTATGCCTTCCCCAGAGGACAGATCCTAACCTTTATGTTTTGGTCTGGAGATCACATCATGTTCTATCTTGCAGAAAATGTCTCCTAGAGACATGATTTTAGCACACGGCCAGAATTACGTGAGGATTAGGTACAACTCTTCTGATGGGCAATGAATATTCACAGGTCTTTCAAGGGGTCAAACTAACTTGACAGTGTGTCTGATCATCCCTTGTCAAGATTTCCAAAGAAGGCCACATTGTTATTACATTCACTCTAACAAACAAGACATAGTTACCTCAGGGATGTTAAAAAACAAGGGAGAAATACTGCTGAGCAAGGCAAAGTAGCGGACTTGTACAGGCATGCGAGGGAAGGCTCTTTCAGTGCACAGTCACACAAACAAACAGAAACAGACAGGACGCCATAACAACACAATAAAGTGAAGTACTTAGGCATCAGCACAGTTAGAGGAAGCTAAGAGCACAGACACAATATGATGGAAGCAATTCAGTGATAAAAAAAAATTCATCACAGAAAAAATTAGGGAATGTGCCTCCATCACCCTCCGAAAATAAAAACGTGGATGCACCAATAGAAACCCGAGGATATCTGCAGAAATGAGGAACCCTCATTATTCTCTGATCGAGATGTTGGTAGATTGGTAACGTGACCGCTTCATTTAACTTACACTAATTGCAGGTCTGAAAAATGACATACTTAAACCTGATGGCACATTTTACTGACAATTGACAGGGTTCTTCGATCAAAAAAAAATTCAAATTGAAACCAAATGCAAATATCTTGTTCCTAACTCAAGATACTGCTGTTTAAAAAAAGTTAAGTAAGATTTCCAGCTGCCTCACGGTTACCTAATGTCATGTCGCAGCACCTAACTATTGTTAGAAGTCTTTGTTTTTTCTTTGAAACTGAAGTCCTCATTTCACCTTGAAATTTGACACGAGGGAAAATATAGATTTTTGGGCATATTGAAGATTTACCTCAAAACATTGTGGATATTAAGGTCACGTCTCTTAAACCATTATGTTTCCTTTAAGACGGTCGAGATTAAAAAGAAATACAAAGGATGGTCATGACTTACATTGTGCGTGGGTGACAACACAAATTCCCCGATTACCGAGTGTATCACTTCGAAATAAATACTTCTTTCAAAATTCAAAACTTCCAAATCATACATGTTACTGAGGTATGTTTTTATCAATAAGAGGGAAAGAAATTGCCAATTTTTTATGAAAAGTCAATTTCCTTCAGTGGTTAATCCCTTTAAAGCTGTTATTTGATGCTAAAACAACAAAACAAAACCACAAAAACAGACTAGAGAGTAAACAAAAGTGTTGCACGAAAAGAATTTCGGGCAGAACATACAGGTGAGTGAAGGTTATTGCAATTAGTCTTGCAGGCCATGTGTTTTCGCGTTTTAGGAAGGCCTAAATGACCAATTACTTTCAGAAATAGCTGATAACTTCTCACTTCTCTCCGAAAACATGACTCACAGAACCACACAGACATCTGACAAATGAAAATGACGAACACGTTTTGTCTCGGCAAGACCCATATTTCATCTCTCTTGTAGAAAACCTTGTCAACCGATTCCTGTCACTGATGAGGGCGAGATTATCTGGTCTCTCACACGGAAATAGATCCCTCTCTGAAGTCAGTTTTTCCGATCAGACAGTTCACCAGGGCTGGTATATTATTCTTGCTGTCTTCTTTGGCCTTCATCAGGACTGCCTTGATCTCATCTGCCGTTTCCTCACTGAGACGGTAACCCTTCCCTCCGTAACCCTCTGCAACCTTGTCGTAGTCACAGAACTGCGGAGGTGAGTTGCGAGAAAAGCAGAGGTTAATAAGAATGCCAAATTGTCTGTAAAATGGTGGCGGCAATTTGAAATATGAAAACAAACACGAAAGATGGAAAACAAAATACCATTTTTAAGGATTTCAACAAAATACTACACACCTCAGTATATGTATCTTTATATTAAAGATAGGAGTGTGCAATAAGTCTCTACTCCTGACTAATTACACTGTGACGGTTACTTCTTCCTACGAATTTTGTTAATGGAAATGTGAGTTCAACCTTCTTGTGAATGTTGACAGTGTGACATGTTAATGTCACAACTATTCAGAGCAATTTTCTTGTGAACGTTGACAGTCTGACATGTTAAGGCCATAACTACTCAATCAGTGCAATCTTCTTGTGACTGTTGACAGTGTGACATGTTACTGTCACAACTACTCAGTGCAACCTTCTTGTGACTGTTGACAGTGTGAGATGTTAATGTCACTACTACACAGTGCAATATTCTTGTGACTTTTGACAGTGTGACATGTTAATATCACAACTACTCATTGCAATTTTCTGGTGAGTGTTGACAGTGTGACATGTTAATGTCACAAACAGCTACTCAGTGCAATCTCCTTGGGACTGTTGACATTGTGACATGTTAATATCACAACTACTCATTGCAATCTTCTTTTGACTGATGACAGTTTGACATGTTAATGTCACTACTACACAGTGCAATCTTCTTGTGACTGATGACAGTGTGACATGTTAATGTCACAAACAACTACTCAGTGCAATCTTCTTGTGACTGATGACAGTGTGAAATGTTTATGTCACAACTACTCAGTGCAATTTTCTTGTGAATGTTGACAGTCTGACATGTTAAGGCCATATTAAAGTACTTTATCAGTGCAATCTTCTTGTGACTGTTGACAGTGTGACATCTGCAATCTTCAATGCAATCTTCTCGTGGCAAAGTGTGACGGTGTGACATGTTCATGTCACATCTGCTTGAGGCTTGTTTGATTTATCATTTGCTTGCACTAATCAACTGTGGCTTTGGAACTTTAATTACCTGATTGATGATAATAGCAGGTTGTCACCCTTGCAAATGAAAATGATTACCTCACGTCCTGAAGATTGCCTTGAAGTCCCTTCCCACCTTCTGCCTTTAATTTCCATTCCATACTCTGAGCATTGATGAACTCATGACTCTCAGAATTAATCCAACGATTGGAGCAACTTTGGGCGAAATGACAGGCTTTGGCAACGGTAACATAACAACGGTATTTCTCTGACAAGTAAACTCTCAAATGAAAGGGAATATTTTTTCACTGTAAGGCATTTCAAACCCTCCCAATTTCTTGTTACTAACTCAAGATATAACTTCTGATCTTCTCTGGTCAAGACAAGGTTTCCTGTTTGCCCAAAAGTTACAAACATGTCATCCTACAGTAGCAATTGATTGCTAAAAGTCTGTTGCTGTTGGAAATTGAAGAGCTTATGTAACTTTGATACTTGACAACGGTGAAAACTTAGATTAGATTTACCATCGCATTTTGCTGAAATTAAGACCCATCTCTTTAAAAATCATAAGGTTTCTTTTAGACAGTTAACATTATAAAGAAATACAAAGGATAGTCAAGTGGCTGTGCCTGTGTGACATCATAAACTTCACCACGATCATCACCATCACCATCATCATCAGCATCATCATCACCATCATCATCATCATCATCACCATCATGATCATCATCATCACCACCATCATCATCTTCACCATCATCATCAACATCATCATCATGATCATCATCATCACCATCATCATCATCACCACCATCATCATCATCACCATCATCATCATCACCATCACCATCATCATCATCATCATCATCACCATCATCATCACCATCATCATCATCATCACCATCATCATCATCACCATCATCATCATCATCACCATCATCATCAACATCATCATCACCATCATCATCATCTTCACCATCGTAGTCATCATCATCAACATATATTTCATTAATACTGCTGATAACTGTGTATTTGAAGTAGTTAATCTCTGACTCGAGGCTGCCAAAAAAGCTCCACTTACCGTTAATTCGCAGGCAACCCTGGTGCTGAAGATCTTCTCCTGGTCTCGTACGATTTGGGTCCAGCAGGCGTCGTTCCCCACCACCGCTATCACCGGTATCTTGTGTCTGCTGAAGGTGTCAAACTCAGCCACACTGTACCCCAGTGTGCCGTCACCGTAGATGATCCACACCTCGCTGTCAGGTCGACACAACTTGGCGCCCAGTGCAAAGCCTCCTCCGACCCCCAGGGTACCAAAGGCCCCAGGGTCCAGCCACTTCAGGGGGCCACGAGGTCTGTGGATAATAAGACAGTCCATTATCTCATGCAATTGATCAGAAAATGATTTTCATGAAGGGGGGGGGGAATGGGAGAGGGGCTTTCAAACAATCACTGGGCATAAGAGATCCAAGCACCTTGCAAGTTCACATGTTGCAGTGCTGCTGCTTTAGACATATCTCTCTTAGATTTCATTATTTCTTCATTAGATACCTTCTTGTAGCTTAATTCTAGAAGTGAATCTTGTCACGTTTTCCAAATCAACGAAAACTTGATAGATGGTTGAATTTGGCCACTATAGCTGAATATCACCAATTGCATTTGAACAGATCCAACTAAGTCTTAATTATGTCCCATAAGACAAAAAAATTTAGAGCTTTCTTTTAGCTTTCAGCAATCTAACAAGCACTCCCAGTGACCTATTAACCCTGCATACGAAGCAGTACGAAGCAGTGAGTGAGGTTTTACAAGAACTTCCGAGACCCCTTTTGATGGGATGCAAATCCACAAGCTATCAGCTTGACCTGGTCCTTGAGCAAACTCCTGGTTGCCCTGGTGATGGGCACCGGTCGGCCTGCCGACTCACCTGAGAATATAAGCCGCACTTCCGACGAAGTCTCCTCCGTCTGCGACGATGATGCTCTCCTCGTCCATCACCTCCTCGACCTGGTAGAGAACCTTCAGCGGATTCAGATAACGGTTCGCCTTATCCTCTGCTTTCTTTCTGTAAGAGCAAAAGAAAAGTCCAGATATCGATCTCTTGATGTCAAAAGTGCCAGGGTAAAAACATAAACAGTTGTGTCTTTCCTAGCTGGAGGAGAAATAACAACTTTGAACTTGTGGAGCAAACTTTTAGATTGCGTTACAGTTCGGAACAGGTCGAGCGAAACGTATCCCAGGTGTTGTTTCTCGATTAAAGCACCTTTTGCTTTCCTTAATTCGTAATATTATCTTTCTCTGAAATGTGCCCTGAATCGAGTCTAGATCTCACTGTAACTACACAATGGACGCAAAACAACTACGAAACGTTGAGACAGCTTTCGGAACATCTATGAGCAAGTTTGGAGTAGACTGCAATGTTAACATCAACCTCGTTCGACCTGTATTCGCAAGCAGATTGAACTGCTCTGACGTGAACAGGACTTCTTCTCGAAGACCTTCGATCAGAATCTGATGAACCGAGATGTGCTTTACGAGCATCGACGATGTAAACCCACCCACTGAATCTTTCATAATGGTTAGTAAAGCCCGACAAATTTAATACAAGATCTTCTTAGGAAAAGCCATTGCTACCCATTCTAATAGTCTAGGTTACCGTCTAGGTAGCAACCAGACAGTAAAGGGTCATGCAGCAGTGAGTGCATTTCTACTGGCCTCCCCCAGCCCATGAACAGACTGCGTGTACTCAGCCATGTGGGATACGGAGGCGACATGATGAGCAGCAGTGTGAAAGTTTTGTGGACCTAAGATGATCTCAGGTTAGATACCAAAGGCTCCCCATGAGGCATGGTTAGGGACAGAGAGTTTGGAGCAGATGAACGAAAAGAGGCGGAGACTGGTTGAAAAAAGGAGAGAATTACTCACAGATTAGTTGTCTCCTTTTCTTCATCTCTTGACTTCAGAGTCTGTATCCATTCACTGCTGCAGCTGAAACCGGTCAGCCCCTTGGATACGTCCATTAGGAACGACCCCACGTCTGCCAGCACCGCCAGGGCAGGCCTCCACATGACCCCGGCATTCTAAGAGGACACAGGGCAAACACAATGAGTTATAACTAAAAAATATGATCAAAATTATCTCAAAACATGTGGACAATATCAAGAAATGAGTCAAATTTGGTATAATCGTATACAGGAGGCTGTCTTGTCTTATACATGAACGTTTATTTTTTGTACCCGACAAATATTAAGAGTTCTCATTCAACAGTAATTAATGCAATAATTACCGTTTCTTCTACGTTCAAACACCTCTCCAATGTCTCTATATTTCGGTGAACAATCAGTTTAGAAAGAAAAATCATCTAAAGGTGAATTTTCTCAGTCAAATTCTGATTTCCCCTTTAAACAAATGCATGACTTTGGTAACTTCAATCGCAAATATTGATATGTTTGCTCCATGCAAATGAATAGTGGTTACTCCACCTAAAACAAAAGTGGGCCAGCAAAAAAAAAAACTTACCACATCATATGCTGGTTGTGTGTAGGGTGTTTATCATGATGACTATAGTATTTTCATTCATTTCTAAAAATCAGACTCATTCCCTTAAACTACCATGGTACCATACCAAAATGTCAGCTGTATCATTACATTTTCACATTTTCACAGTAACGTACATCACATTCGTGCGTCGGGATCTTACTATGGTGCTACACACACCTGCCTACACCCAACCCATTTAAAGGACCATAGATTTTCTTCGGAAAAAGAAGGAAGTTCCGTTGTGAACAATTTGCTGTTTAAAGTGGGCAAACTTCAGCAATCTGACAACGCGTGCTAGCGCAACAGTTGCGTCGTTTTCACTTTATGATGGAATCTGGTAGTGATTTTGGATGTGGTTAGTAACAAGTCATACAGGTACCCTGGGTTATCCATAAAAACCTGAAGAGGAATACATCACTCGACATGGAATATGTGAAATGCCATGGAGAGAATCTCTAGCCATATACTCACAAGTAAAAGCTGGCTCTTGTTTCTGTTCACTGCTATGATCTTTGACCTCTTACTGAGGACTCGGCCGTAGTTGAGCCTGAAATCGGGAACGGCACCTGGAACGGGGGGAGATACATGGCCAACAGATGAGAAACGACTGCTCTGAAGCCATGGAAGTAACACATGCATTGCTACAGAGCAAGATCCTTAATTGTATCAAAATCAATTGAAGCACACTATGATCTCCTTTGTCTCTTTCTTTTCCTCGAGGACATAGTATAGCGTGGAAATGTCCTGTGGACCAGGACCAACCTATGAGATGTCTCCATGTCAATCTTTTTCATTGCAAAGGGGGTCTGCTAGTTAAACCATTCATCTTGCTTATCTGGTCCTTCTCCACACTACTCTTGTTATTAATACACTTTAAACTGTTTCCATTTTTATTGATGTGTAAATAAACTCAAAACTCCAGCTCATGGAGAGAAGTTTTTTTACTTTTACCACAGTGACGCTACCACGTCGTTGAGACAATACAAAAGAACATTCAGAGTAGTGAGGTGTAAACTCACCAGCCAATATAACCACATCGGCTTCCTTCAGGGCATCCCGCCGCCTCTGTCGTATATGAATAGGACTGTTCCTTCCCAGCATGCCTCTGGTCATGCCACCCAAGAAGCATGGTATACCCATTGCCTGTAGAACAGTGAGTAGTATGTACAATGTCAAGATGATTTTGTTTTGGGGGCACTTAACGTTAATTTCAAGAAATTTTACCCCAAATCAGTCAGAGGTGACCCATACCCTGATTTGATCTCCAAATTTCGGTAAACCTCAAACTTGAACGGAAGATTTTTCTTTCAGACATCAAAACTATTGTCTAAGACAAATCCACTGGGGGACGATAGATGGTCTCACAGGTGTAACACATTGGAAAATCGGAAGCTATGTAACTGAGAGTATGATACACTATAAAATGGGTAACAGATGGATAAATTCATCCCGTCCTACTTTAGGCTGGTTATGATGGGTATATCCGTCTAGTAATACATGCAACAAACTAGATCACATGACACCCAGCCAATTAATGATACACACTTGAAAGCACTTTCTCTGTGCACAGGTGATGACACATTTTTGTGGTAAATATTTACTGTGCATTACTTTTCCAGTGTTACTGAAAAATTTGCCATGGAAGACATTTTTGTAAGTTACAATGTTTTTATTCTGCAGCCAACTGGTTACGGCAACATCTCGACATGATGTATCAAAATTGCATGACATAGCTCACCTCCAACGCCTTTCTCAGCTCGTCTACTGGAGTCGGTGGGAGGGTTGCTTGGCTGCCTAATATGATAAGTGGCTTCTTGGCTCGGCTAATTAATTCTATAGCTCGCTGGACTGTTCAAACAGAGATAGAGTAGGGGGAAAACAAATGCATTAATAATGCAATGGGAGATATATCTCTTTGTCAGAAATTATCCACAATGTCAAACGTGCCAATGTTTGGAACATTGAGCTGACTGGGTGACGAGGCATGCATGCATGCTCCTGCAAGCATGTACTTCTGTCTGCACAGCAGCAACTAATGTAATGCCCACAATGAACACTTCACAGTTTACCACTACTGACTTTAAATTAAGTGGAAATTCACTATGATTTTTCCCACATTTCAAACAAAATAAACCTGGCTGTACAGATTTTGGTGAATTTGGACTTCTTTTGGAAAAGCACTTTGTATCATATTCAAAATCAGAACAACTGACTTACTGAACAACATACCCTTTAACCTTTTTTAACCTTGTTTTTCTTTCAAAACTGAGACACCAACGTGCTCAAGCCGAGAGCCGCTGTGCCGATGCTGCAACTTGAAGAGGCTTTGTAGAAACACCATAAACTCTCAACACTATAAACTCTCAGCTCTGCTGTGTGCTGCGTTGTGCCTCCTCGACTTGAAATCCTCAGAGTTTCTTTAAGTGTGTCACTTGTGAAGAGATGATCGGCCTTGTACATGTAAGTGGTAACAGGTCGTATCATCCAAGGTACCCT
The DNA here is from genome assembly GCA_021234535.1 of Stichopus chloronotus. Classification (NCBI taxonomy): domain Eukaryota; kingdom Metazoa; phylum Echinodermata; class Holothuroidea; order Aspidochirotida; family Stichopodidae; genus Stichopus; species Stichopus chloronotus. The sequence continues at coordinate 22,174,840 of CM037833.1, read as the reverse complement.
CCCTTTTACCACCGGGGGGAGGGGGTTCAGGAGTTTGCTTAGAGATGTGCACTAGACCTCTCCTTGTACTAGTGACATAGCAATTCATGACCTTACAATCTGGCTACAATCAGCTGACACAGGCACCACATTGCTGTGTTGATTGGTCTCCAGTTTCCGCCAGCATAATGAAGCCTATTCCTGATGAAACTCAACGTCTTAAATGATCTCCTGATGTTTCGAAGGAGACTAAAACCATGCAGTGACTAGATCTCCATGACATGGACAACCCCCCCTCCCACCCCATCGCTCCATGTGTTAACCACCTGATTACAAAAACTTCCCTTGCATCAGGTGTAAGGAAGTGCGTTTTCACAAAAATACCAACGTGACATCTACCAGTGAGTAAACAACTTTCCATGAAGTGACCCACATGACAATATGACTATACATAGAGGACGTTACACAAGGTCACTTTCTCTTCAGCGTTCTGACACGAATGACTACCACTGACTATTGTCTGTTGTAAAATATTGTTCAAATATGACTCTTACCTATAACTTCCTGAATCAACATTCTATGTTTAGGAAGCCACCCTGACATATCCTGTTTCACTTTCAATACCACCTCCCCCCCCAGCGACCATGGCAACGAAAGCGATGGAGCCAACTACGTCTCTGTAAATTCAATGCAATCCACTCAATACTCTCAATTAAAACACTTTTTGTCTTGTGATAAGTTCTGGAATGGTCAGTGACAGACACTGGGCCTTGCACGCATGCTTTCATCATCTTCCTTGATTTGCTATGGTTTAGGTTTTTGTGTGAAAAATGTCAAAATGTTGTAACAGGTAAGACCAGAAACGATCACTGCTTATAGTTCCAGATAGTCTCCTTGTTACATGATGTGCAGTGGTTACTGTAGTCATCTGTAAGTGTAGTGTGGATGTAGTGATCTGTAAGTGTAGTGTGGATGTAGTGACCTGTAAGTGTAGTGTGGATGTAGTGACCTGTAAGTGTAGTGTGGATGTAGTGACCTGTAAGTGTAGTGTGGATGTAGTGATCTGTAAGTGTAGTGTGGATGTAGTCATCTGTAAGTGTAGTGTGGATGTAGTGATCTGTAAGTGTAGTGTGGATGTAGTGATCTGTAAGTGTAGTGTGGATGTAGTGATTTGTAAGTGTAGTGTGGATGTAGTAATTTGTAGGTGTAGTGTGGATGTAGTGATTTGTAAGTGCAGTGTGGATGTAGTGACCTGTAAGTGTAGTGGGCATGCCATTCTGGCAAAAGGGGGGTAGAGGAGAGAACCCCCTTGCAATTTACTTCACCCTACCTGGGTGTTTGAAAATGTTCGCCCAAGTTAGGTTTTTATAAAAGGTGATTTTCTTTTTAATCATATATACATTTATTGGAATACTCTACACACGTATTACTTTTGAACCTCAGCGGTTTTTAATGTTATGTAAAACTTTGCACCCTGTCTGCAGTCTGGCAATTTGCTCTTCATGAAGTTCAAGGTTAAGGTTAAGGTTAAGCATCGGCGGAATACATGCGGGAATGAATGACATCACAACCGACCCCTCAGAGGCGCAACCTGGTGGGTGGGGATCTCAGCATTTTGCCCTTGAAGGTATACTTGAATTTTGATCAAGACTACCAAAACTAACCTTGGCTCGATGAGGCCATTGGTCTGTGGACAGGAAGAGGACTGTATTCTCTGGGGTCAAACCCTCCTGAGAATATATTACCTACATGGGCATTGGTGTACCTGAAAGATAAGCAAAAAAAAAAAAAAAAACATACAACAAAAATAGAAATAAAATGTTTTCTGTCTGTTTGAAAGGCAGATATCTTAGTGAGTGAAGAATGAAAGCATGTGAGTCAAGTGACCAGAGATTCTACTACTAATCTGTCAACAAGATGGATGAGTTTTGATACAACAGTCAACTCATAATTTGCCGGTAAACAGAAAAAAATACAAAAAGGAAATAAACATATGCCAGTGAACTGGATATAGGTAGCTATGTGAACCACTTCCAGGCACTCAAGACGAGTGAAGCATCAACCTCTGTGCACATGTGAAACTACCTTTGGCAAATTAACTACTAAAATCTGTCACGAACCATTCTTAAATCTGTCACAAAGCATTCCTAAATCTGCCAGGAACCATTTTTAAATCTGTCACACATTACACACTGCTGAGTCTACTTGCACACAGAATGTCACAGTACAGAAAAAAAAAAAGAGCACAATAGTTGTCACTCTTTCGCAAATTTACAACACAGATCATTTCACAGTTACCATGGTAACTTTCTGATCTGACATCCACACTGATGTGCTGGTAGCAGCTTGTCAAAGTTTCACCAAAATGAACACCCAAAGGGAGAGAAAGGTTATGTCTTTCTTTTCTTTCGCGGTGGTGACCTTTGACACTGGACATCCATCGCAAACTGGATACCGATTGTAAATCAAAGGGGAAAAGGGGATATCTGATACCATGCAGTGCTGTAATAGAGAAATAATAAGAGGTCTGAAAGTAATACTACCCACAAAACTCTACTATGGAATCTTCCCTAAATGATCAACCAAACTGACGTGCAAGGGTTGGTATATCTCTGACATGATGACCTATCTTTCAAAGTTCTACGACATTCTTTACACTACAGCAGGGCTGTTTGATTTAAATCGAGCCGATTAAAATTACGATCTCTACTACAGAAATCACGATTTAAGTCGATTCATTTGACTTAAATCACTGACAGTTTCGTTTAATCACTGACTTACATCATGATTTATAAAAGAAAATAAAAAAAGAGTCAACAACCCTTATTTGCAGCATAGCAAGTATGAATACCTTTCGAGGAAACCGCCGTTGATACAATAGTGCAGGTATACACGGCACAAGCCACTGTACAGTACTGATATGAAGATGCAATTAAGAGCCAACTGTATCAATCAAAAGGAATTAAAACATGTTTGTTGCAAACTGTTATTACCTATCACTTTCATTCCTCTTTTCGAGCACTGACGTTGGAACAGCAATTAATCAAATGTAAAAAATAAACACACCTGTCCATTGTTGATATTGACACAAATTTACTTTGCTTGCAGAAGCAAATTTCCTGTTTGAAAACGTCTAGTTTCACAGTTTCATCATATGATGGTTAAGTATGCACAGAGAAACCAGATAGCGTTGGCTGTGCGTAGTTTAAGTAGGCCATCACCACTGACTGTGCCATACGGATGGCTACAGTAACTACAGTACTGCTTGATCCAGGGAGAAAGAAGATTTTGCTTTTCAAAAAAGAACCTACAAACTTCTCCTTGGCTGGAGGATGGCCTGAGGAAAATTAGTGCAAATAGTGGCTGGAAATAAATCATACTGGCCATCATACTCAAGATCATACTGACAACCATACTGATGACCATACTGACAACCATACTGATGACAATACTGACAGCCATACTCATACTGAGGGAGATTTTGAGGGACTTGTTGAGAAACCCATACTGCAATTAAATACTTACCAAAGATTTGGGACTTAAAAATTAATCCATATCAAAACAGACATATTTAAAGCGTAGCAGCTTCCAAAGCTAATGCACCACGAACATCACTACGTAAAATGTTTAGATTGGCTAAGTGACTGCAGCTGTGAATGAATATTCATAACTTGAGTGAAACAATGCAATGAGGCAGAGTCGTGGATATTCGACTTACATATTCACAAGTTTACTCATCATATCCCCCTTGGGCGAGTTCATGCCAACCCCCATGATGACGTTCTGGTAGTCGTAGAGAACATCGATCGGAAACTCCACAAACACCGGACCTGCAGATCGATGAAAGCATGGAAATTTAACAGGCTTAACATTTTTCAACCTGCGAATGTAATGCTCTGCAACTCCTTGCTTCCAAGCTTCCACAGTGGTCCCACTATAGTCCAACTAGATTCATGTTTACTCTTAAAGACCAAGTGATGTGCGTCTAGAAAAGAGCTGGTTTCATTCAGAAATTGCAGAGTGAAACCCTGAAGGATAGATAATCTGTTAAAATTATGTTAAATACCTAAAACCATTCTGAGATATGGTCTTTCAATTTTTGATGAAAATCCAAAACAGATGACAGAGAATATTGCAAATTGTCTGTACTTCTTTTGTTTGGACTTAATAATTTATCTCTTAATTACTTAATTACTGGATTTCACATAAGTAAGTGATGTCAATCTTCATTACGAAGACAGTGTGTGCTCCAAATAAAACCCTCAGAGCAAAATGGAATTCTCGGAAGTTGTCCTTGAAATAAAGAATATCATAACACATATATTAGGTGAGTCCCCCCCTAAATGTCACATATTTGCATATTTGGCCCTATGTTTATTCATGCTACAATTGAGAAAGAGAAATTTGTCTGTAACATGGACAATGTCTGTTGAATTTTCATGTAAATTGTGGCTATCTTCACCTTAAATTTTTAATAATTAATTTGATCAAAACTCCAAAATGTGTTAGTCATGTCACATGTATTCTCTATGTTTGCTACTGTATCAAATATCTAAGTCTTGAGGCCCAATACAATGACTGTGCAGCAACCACAACCCATAGACTTACCAGAAACTTTTGGGATAATCTTCTACGGTATTAACTGCTCTTTACTGCTCTCCTATATAGCACATCAAAGCACTGATACTGACAAAACAAACAGTTCCTACCCTACATCTGATAGAAACATGAAGAAACATGATATTCACACGGCTAGACTTGACAACACAAATGTGTGCAAAGGAGGATATGAACAGGCAGAGAATTGAAAATATTGCCCCAACTGGTTGGATCCGACGAATCAACCAGAACTGAATATTCATGTCATTGATTTACACGTAGCAAGGGGAACAAACCTGGTGTATCTGACTGGGCGACCTGTATGGCCTTCCGCAGGATAGGCGCGATATCCCGAACGGTTTGTGCTGCGGCACAGTACTTGCAGAGAGGTCTGAACAGGGACATCTGGTCAATGTCCTGAAGAGCTCCTCGGCCCTGATACCAGAAACAAAAATATCAAGGATTAAATAAGACATGGGCTTAACGGCCTACAGTACAGTGATATGTTGAAGAATAGATGGCCTCATCATTTATGGTAGGCGATCCACAGCTTTTGAACCAAAACTTGAAGAAAACCAGTGTTGACTAAAAAGGTACGGTACGAGTATTCGAGAGTAGAAAAGTACAGACAGATGTAGATTTGGCTGATTTGATTGATCGATCAATGGATTGATTGATCCAGATACCTGAAAAATATTACATACATTGCACAGTCTAGAGGTAAATGGTTTTCGGTTAGGTGCATTCCAATGCAGGATGAACGGTATACAGTACCAACAGGAATTGCTGACAATCCCCCTCCCTGGGAACACACAGTCCGACTCTGTGAATGTACAGTACATAATGGTGGTAGTCATCACTTAGGCCTACTGCACTCAAGATGCAGTGTTAATTCTATCGTAGAGCAAAGCACAAAATCTGAGGAAGAACGCAAAAAAGTTTGATTTTGCTGATGGTGCACGTCTCGTTCACCACAACCTTTGTTCTAGTGGCGTTTCTGTTCACTCTACGATTGACATTTTGGAGCCAAAGTAACCTCAACTGCAGAACCAAAATGTGATTTCCTTGAAACAGAATCAACATTTACAAACTCCATACACTGTAACAGCTGCTACAGTAGATTCCCTGTAAAGTGCCATCCATGTACAGCACTGGAGTGGGCAGCCTGGCACAAATGCTTCATTTCATGTAAGAAAAGTACAATGATACCAGTTTGACAAAATGGAAACGTCAGTCATGCATAAAATGGTAATTAATGTGATATGCAACTTTCAAGTTGAAGTTACGAGAACTTTTTGATCTATGATGACGATGTAAACTGCTACCCTGTGGTTGGTATTTGTGCCTGTGGATAATTCCTCGATGGAGATCATTTTCTTTGTACTGTACCTTCAGCAAAGTGACTGCAGCACCTCCCATCAGCAAGACTGGCGACTCTGCCATTTGTGCGTTTTTCACGGCTGTGATGGTGTTGGTGAGACCAGGGCCAGCAGTGACCACGGCAGCTCCGATGGTACCCGTCATCCTGGCCACGGCATCGGCAGCGAAGACAGCCGTTACCTTGGAAATGCAGAGTAGAAACAAGGACAGCTTAGTCAAAAGTCTGAAAGCATGACGAAGTAGTGCAGTACTTCATGTACTGTAGGCCTACAGCTTGTTTGTTAATACAGTACTGCACTGTAGGTATTGTTCTATAAGAATATCTACTGTAACTTGACAGCATTTTCACTTTTATGTGTATTGCAGAAAGAAAAATTACATCAATGCATAAGGCAGCAATCAACGATAAAGTTTAGTCTGTGACCCACTGTACAGAACACATCAAAGTGCAAATGCATCTTGACTGAACAGAAAGATGTATTGTACTGTAATAGTCATGGAAATACAGTACGTCCACATACATTTACTGCAGGCATACATCTAATGTATCTGTTAGTGTAATAACTGGCCATGTACAGTAGAAATTTACATTACGTACACTATCAGGAAGTATAGGTCTCAGAACTTCACTCAGTATTCCTTCCAGATCTACTCTTAGTCATCATTGTGTTCCTTGAAGTGTTCAAGCATATATTTTTCATAATGTGCCAGGGCATGTATGTAGCCTGCACATACTGTACTAACAGTCGTATTGTACTGTACATTACCTTATGTTCCAGCATGCACAGTGTGTTGTCTTGCTCTTATAACAGATCCTACTGCACTTTTAAGGTGATGGATTCTTTGAACTTCACTTTTTTTGTACTACTTTTTTTTTTTATACAGTTCAGGTGACTACAGTACAGTCTGGGCACACAAATTGTCAGGCCCACCAATTTAAAGGGAGGAGTGAGGGACCACCACACCAATGTGCTAGCCCTTCCTCTATGGGGCTTTCTTCTGGAGACCTAGGAATATGCTGTAAGCACAGTACTGTTCTACCTTAGGCAACCAATGACTGGCATTTACATTTCAGTAGAAAGAAGCAACTGAGAAGGTAGAGGGTGCAAAGTCTGCAGTAATGCTGCAGTACAATATAATATATGGCACACCTACAATTGTATGTAGTGCAATCCCTGGAACATCACCTCAAGGTTCCAATCACAGCCCTTGCCAGTGGTCTACTGTTAGTAACACAACTGCATACCGGTAAGCCACTGATACAGTACTTTGCAGTATTTTGTACTAACTGTACCACAGATCTTGAGCAAAGATATGATATCTGTCAATTAAAAGAGGTGATTAGTTTGTGTACTCTGTTACTTGAGATTGCTTTCCGAGGGTAAACATCTACAAAGCAAACTTATCTGTGGTCCACTGGCACAAACCACATGGAACCAGTGAACATCTTACAGTAGGTACATCAGTACTGCACAGTCTGTGAAGTGCTGTTACAGTAAAAATTATCAGCGTAACTTTTCAAACAGCAGCCACAGTGCACAGGAATTCTACACACATCTGACGTACTGTAGGTAGAGTGTAAATGCCATAGCTGCACAAAGTCTACAATTGTACATCAGGTAGCTATACAGTGCTGTACAGTACAAAACACAGAACTTACAGCAAGCTGATCGTGGCTGGACAAGGCAGGTATACAATTACTGTAAGTCTATGGAAAAAATGGTACTGCAAACACAGCTCCCTCTTTCAAGGGAAAGTGCAGTACAGGGGGGTCAGTATCTCTAAAATTTATTTCAAGCACATTTTACCGTACAGACATACTGGTATACAGTACTGCATGTGTATTCTCTGGTTTTACAAACAGATACTGTACAGCAATTTTTTTTTTTCTTTTAAGAATTTAAGAAATGCAGAACCGAAAGTACTGTACAGGTTTATTCCATCTACCCACCTATTGTGCAGCAAGTTGCCAGCAAGTTTCCTGAACAACTGTAATACAGTACATGTATTGTATATTTTGTCAAGTTATAGTACAGTACAATACTGTGTAAAAAAGTAACAAAAACAGGACTTCAGAATTCAGACTTTATTGCTTGAAACAGTCCCATTAATAACTGGTCAATCAAATGTACAGATTGCCCCACAGGTGTGAAATATTTTAGCAAATCACACAGCAGTAAAGTACTGTAAACTATCTTTTTACAGTATGGTCCCCAACCTTTGAAATGGCAGATCTTTCAAAGATTTCAGAGACTGATTTAAACTAAGTTCCAAACATTTTTCCAAGTTCATTGGTGATGTTTGCTTTTTTTTTCTTTCTGATAAAAGAAGGGGATGCTACTTGTACATAGTACATCTACATGCAGTGTCTGTTCTTTTTAAAATTTCTGCTTCTAATCACATCAAAGACAGTGTGTGGTACGGTCAGATGTTGAACTCATCACCAGATTTTTGCCATCCAGTGTTTTGGCATTCATTCTGCCCACAATGCAGAAATACAGTACTGTTCAATTTAGCAGAAACCTCATCAAACACACTATGTTAGATGTTAAGGTTGCAGTGTGCCATACTTTCTCCCTGAGATGGTAATATACAGTGTAATCAAGCAGAAGATGAACATGTACAGTGCAACAGACTTTAAGTGAGAGGAACAGTTTTTAACATACATAGATTATTTATATTTATTTCTTTTTCAAGAAAGCCTACTGCACATGTACACATTCTGGGATTTGCGTCACAGCACAGTAACAAAACTGAGGATATATTTCAAACTGTTCACTGGAAAATATACAAAGGACAGTAAATAGGCCTAAACCTTTTTCGTGACTCTTACATGCAACTCCTGAAAGTTTGAGGACAACTGAACTTTTTGAATGGATCACTGCATTTTCCCCCTTTTCAGCTGTTACAGTTCGAGCGTAACCAAACTGATACCGAATACAGTAATTTCTAGACTGGAGTGCGTGACTTGTGGTTCTAACTACAGAGACCTGAAAAACATTAAATATACAGTACAGTACTTCACAGATACATGTGCAGTACAGTACGAGACAGCTTTAACACCAGCGTTGTGTATGAATGGCATCTTAGCCATGACACACTTCCTTTTCATACAGTAATAATATTAAAATAGCTCTAATTTTTTTTTATTTCAGGGTAATATTAAGGTCTGAAGATTGAATTGAAAGGTAATATTGATTTTATAAGCTCTCTGGTACATGAAGTGTGACCTTAAAGAATAACAAGTATTGCATAAATGTACAGTAGGCTGCACAGAATAAATGAGTTCACACTTATATCCCGCTATTAATCGTTGTTTCAAATAACACATGGGATATGGAGTACTGTATGTATACTACTATATACTGTATGCCACACAGTAAGTTGTAAACTAGCCTACAAATAATTACTGTACAGTATAATACCGTGGGTCCTGAAGTAACTGAACTTCTCATGAAACCACTGGGGCGAGATCTGACGTACTGTACAGGTTGTCGGTGCCGTACAGTTAATAATGCTGGCATGCAGAGTTTACTGCTTCCTTCAGCAATTGTGTTCTTTTTCAGCTTGAAAGTGGTGTTACTGTACTGTATGATACATACACAGATGTAGTTTATGTACTGTATAACCATGCTGCTGCATTTAAGCATTCATTTATTTTGACTTGTAACTAAATTGGGCTCCATCATGGCTGAGGGATGGTCCCCTCAATGGGGAATGACTGTGGGATAGCCCCCTCCATGGGGAGGAGTGGTTGTGGGATGATCCCCTCAATGGGGAGTGGCTGTGGCATAGCCCCCTCAACTCAGATGTGCTCTGAAATTAAAATGTGATCTACAGTACTGTAACAAATCCACCAAGCTGAGCTACCTTTATACTGTATTCTACAGCAAAGGACTGTAGGCCAGATATACTGTAACATTCTTTTATTTGGAATTTTTGGTCTTTACCCACAAAAAGAAAAATATATTGTTTACTTGCAAAATGCAGATGGTTCAAAAAGTACACCACAGAAAACTCAAATAGTGCCAGAACTACTGTATTAAACTGACAGTAGGTTCTAACTTTGAATCGTTAAGGATAAGTCAGTCGAGGATCGACACATCGTGTTGATTGTGGACGAATGCCAGCGAAGGTCACCGGCCCTTTTCAATAAGTGTTCAAAGGGTAACCAAGTAGGGATGAAGCGACAACAATCATATACAAACCCAAACCTGCTCCCAGGACCGCCCCTCCACATCTGACGGGCGAGTGTGTATCCTCTGGTCTTAAGCCAATTTCCCGGGAAACTTGAATCCCACAACAGCAACCCAAAATTGAAATCACCAAATAATTAACTCACAACAATGCTAACAGCTTTACTGAACTAGTGTGGTTATTGTGAGTCCCCAGAAAATTCCCAAGTAAGTTCCACTGAGATTTGATCCAAGGACCTCGTGATTGGATGACAGACGCTCTAATCACCTAAATACCCCTCCATCCTTCAGTTGTGAAAGCTAAATGATTCCATGATTGTCTTTTTTGCTATTCTCCTTGTTTTCTGAGACGACGACTTACCTCGTGCCTGGTATCGATGACACGGATTCCCTCTCGTTCTGCTGCGACGTTTATCGGGGATATGTGTCCGCCGCAGAGCGTGAAAAGAAACTTGACGCCGTGGGCCTTGAGCACCTCTGCGACAACATCGCCTCCATTACTTTTACTGTTTTTGTCAGCCTGAAGGGAAGGTAAAAACAAGGTGTTGATGAAATTTCAAACAAGAGAGACATTACATGGGTATTAGAGAAGGATGGGTGTTTTTAACTTTTTAGCAGGTGGGGAAAGTTTCAACTTGTTCATCAACCAAGCAAGCAACATATGGGAGCCTCTTTTACAAAATAAAGTCATCTTACAGTACATGTACATTACCAAAAACTAATTGTCATTAAGTGATAGGTACAATTAATGAACCCTCATTTTCTAACTTGCGAAAGAAACGCAACAACAATTGCACTGTACAGGAAGAATGCCCATGTTCATTTACCAAATTTGTTCTTTAATTAAAGACGTTTACCATAAAACAGAAGTATTTTCACAATTTTTTGAAATTTCAGACACCATCGATGAGTGACCACTGGAATTCACTGTAGTGTTTACATATTAGCAGAAAGACCAGGTTGGAGGGTTTGCTACGGTATGTTTGGGGGAGAAATTCCCTGTAAACAAACACAGTAAGAACAAAATGATCCATCCAGGCAAATTAGAGTTTTATCACCACCCATGCAAATTTAACAGATTTTACACCATCCGTGCAATCTTCAGTACCGTTAATGAACATTTCTTTACTGTCATGTGTAGTAGGACCTGCTGATGATGATACTGTAGATTTCCAAAGTGACCAACAATATTCTCCCAGTGCACATATTCTCAGAGGGAGAGAGGTTTATCCATGCACTCACGAACTGCCAAAATATATCCCCTGTGCATGCAGTTTGCAAACATTCTAATCTTACAGAAAGATACAGAATTTGATGTCCAAAAAATTTACTGAACTTTTATCACCAAGCAAATCTAAATACTGTACAGTACCCTGTATCACATTTGGGGTGAAAGTCAATGTACACTTTAGAAAGTCTACAGAATCATTCCAAGACTGTGACAGTTCCACCTACAAAAGTTGGAATGTTCTATTACAAATCAGTATCGAAAGGGTTTTACAGTATTGTGAATCTGTATTGTCTAAAAATGAAGATGTATTCATCCAAAGAAAATTCAGATGTTTCAGAGAAAGTGAAATTATTCCACCTTCTTTACAATAACTCCAAACAAATTAACCATCCCCAAGGAGTACGATAAGTGCGCAGGCCAGCCACATGAATGGACAAAAATGGTGGCATGCTTCACTATTTCAATCTGCCTAACCTAAGCTTTAAAAAATCGTGATAGGATGTTAGGTGCATGCGCACTCGATAGGTCAGAGTGCATTCCATGTAATGCTACCACTGAAGTTACCACAGTACTGTAGGTACAAAACGACTGGAAAAAGAGTTGTCAAAGTACTGTAGGGTTATCAAAAGTATTGTACTGTAGGTGAAAATAATTCAATGAATGTAAAATAATTTACAGTACATAATATGTAGTCTCACACTATCTATATAGAACACACACTATCTATAGTCCTGTTCTCTCACGTAAATTAGACCAAGAAGGCTGTTCAGTGATTTATTTCCGAAAAGCATGATCGAGGATCAATTTCAATTGCCTGGAAAAATTTTTGGGAGTACTGTAATGATAGAATACCCTGCCTCCGTCGAAGAACACATTTTCTAAAACAGGGAAGGGCTGTTGAATGTTTTCTTCTTATATGAGTGATTGTTTTGTCTTTAAAAAATCTTTCAAGTCCACTGAGCTTCCAGTCCCAGATCAAGTCTCAGTCGCAGTGGAAGCACATACACTTACATATACTGTGAGACAGCTTCGATGTGACAGCAACTGTGCATCCGGAGGCTCAGTAAGGTTTCGTATTGATGGGGTATTCTATAGTTGTACCCAATTTTCCAAAATTGCACGCATCCAAAGTACTGTCCTTTGTGTATCTATAGATGGGACATACTGTATGTTATAGCTTATGCATCATGTTTCTCGAGAAGAGCACCCTTCATGCAAAAATTGCAAAGCAAAATCCTGAGAGAAAATCCATTGGAATATTGCTTTCATCTATTACTGTTTTTGAGATATGACTTTCCAAAGTCTGAAAAAATGCAAAACTGATGACAAAGAAAACTTATATTGCCTCTTAATTATTGAGTTTAAAATTGGTAAGCGATATCGATATTTTTGAAGGACAAAATACACGCTTTCAAGATAAAACCCTCCAGGAATATAAAACTTTCAAATCTCCTTGAAATAAAGGTTACGTTAACAAAGGATTAACATAAGGCAAATCATGGGGAGTCCATCTCAAGATGTAACAAATTTGCATACTTCGCCAATGTTTATTCATGACACAGCTGTGAGACAACATTGTACCAGTAAACTTACCACTCTTTGACAGATTTGAATGGAATTTGGGCTATTTTCAACATCTTCAATGTACTAGTCTTCAATCTTAATGCACCCAATACTCCAAAAAGTCATTTTCATGTCACACCACCTTTAAGCTGTAACTAGGCAATACAAGAAAGTTCTACAGTAAGAGAGTTGTGTTTGTGAATTTACTGTAGGACTGTTTCAGACTAACCACTGTGGGCTACACTATATTTTGTTGCCTAACCTTCAGGTTGAGGGTAAGAAAGTCGTAGACTATTGATATTCTGCATTCCCTTGGGCTTATGATGCAGGCTCAGTCTCTAACGAGTAACGTTACATGAGGCGAGGCTACAGTACTGTTCGGTACGCTAGTATTGTAGAGCAGAAACCCAAACATCTTATCCACCTTGCGTGTCCGATTGCAAACTGGCATTACACAATGCCAAATAAGCTGCAGTTATACCAGGAAAAATAAATACCTTAGACCAACACCAACCGGCTACACATGTTTGATGATAGGCGGATACAAAGTTAACTTAGACTGAGTAACACTGTCGTGTAAATTGCTAAATGTGTATTTGTCCTTGCACGCGACTTGTCAATGACAGCAATTGAGCGGTTAGTGTTGGACTTCCAGGAACCGGCGACTCAACCTTTCGCGAAAAGCTGAACAAATCAGCAAAATAGAATCAAAGGCTATACTTACGGGATGAAAAAACTGATAAACTAGGCTGTACTTATGGACCAAAAAGGCAAGAGCGGCTAAAAGAAGCACTAAAACGCTTCCTATAGTGTAGAGAACCACTTCGACAATCGCCATTATCGTAAATGAATGAATATGTCTAGTGAATCTGTGTGTGTGTATAGTGATCAGCTGTGACGGATTCAGAGTCACATGGGCAAAATGACCGTCACTTGACCTTTCAATTTCAAAACAAATGCTAGTCTGAAAGGCTGGCCATTGAAATTACAAACTGATCACAGAAAACATATCTATTCGGAAAGTCACTCTCATCTACGCAGACACGTACGTCTGATTTCTTTCCTATTGTCCTATTGTATTTGTCAGTGGAGGAAATAAATTAACAATGGAGCATCATCTGGTTACCAGTGCGGCCATATGGCCACGTAGTTTGCTCGTTACTTTCTCTGACATTGAGGACTAGTGGGCGATAAATCGGGCTCGGATTGTGATCATTGGGTATTATCATGGGATGTGAGAAGCGACGATAAAGGGTTATGGGTTTCGAGGTGGGGGTGGGGAATCGGGGGTGGGGGTGGGGAGGTCGGGGGTGGGGGTTGGGATCGTCGGGTTGAAGGGGTTGGTGGTTTGACCCTCTCTCACCATGTTTGTGACGTAATCAGAATGAGTTTATTGGGGGTGGGGGACATTCATGCCAACTGTAAGTGACCGTGGGCAATCCTTTGTGTTTTGTTAAAAATGGCCCAACATTAGCCTAGGCCCGGTCAAAATGGGACGTTGGGCAATGCAGGTTGAGCAGTGTATCTGGACCGTCGAATGTTGGCAATGTTAAACTTTGGAAACAGGGTCAACTTCATTGACATCGAATATCGATCAAGGCCACTCGATATACTTAAGCAACGAATTGGAAACGTTTACTTACGCATACTACTGAAATGACCGAGTTTATAAATTTATTCAATAATGAAAATAATAAAAAAAATCTCCCCCCTGAGATTAGTCTAAATCTGTGAAAATTGGTTGAAAAGTGTGAGGACAGTCCATGTGAGTTGCCACGTACACTATCACTCACGTAAAGTTTGCCTGATATGTTTCATATCTGATCAGTTACGTAACGAAAGGCTATATAGTGGCACTATTGCATTTTCTCAGTCCAGTCTAAAGATTACCTAACGTGTTGTTTATAGTATGAGACAAATTAAATCTAACCTAGATAAATCTAAATCTATTTGCTGATGACATATTTCATTCTTTTTATCATTATCATTATTCTTTGGGACATTTTGTCACTTTTGCTGACCTTGAATGTAATGTTTATTAAATGTCGATAATCGATTTGAATCCGAGAGACCGTTGCATTTGATGAAACCAGGAATACCAAAATTTAAAATTCGTAAATAGCTCTCCCATCAAACATGCAGAATTATTTTAAAGATATCCTGGTGTGTACTAAAAGACCCCTTAAAGAGCCAAGTAAGAATGCTATCTTCATTCTAGATTCTTACTCATACATACGTGAATAATCTTAGCACTATGAAACCCCCCCAAAAAAAACAAAACAAAAAATCTGCTAACAGATTCTTTGTGTAATCATGACCTATGACACAGAAGACACGTTACCGGTGTTATAGCCGAGTGGATAAAGGTGATCACGGTGGTGGCAGTGGTGCAGGTGGGGAGGGGGGGGGGTGTCCCTGGTTCTATAAAAGGAAAAAAAATCGGAAGTTTGTTGCCATCTGTGGCACCCCTGGCAGTACCATGTAGTTGTGATTGGGTCTGTAGTCCCCTACACTTTTCAGAGAGATAGGCATATTGTTTGATAATCGTCGGAAACTGCGTTTTAATCTATAAATTTTGTAGGGTGTGTGTGTGGGGGGAGGGGGTGGTTTTTAAGTGCTCATTTTCTTAAACTGGAGAGTTAATTGGAAAACATACTTCCCTACCCCGAAGACCTATGTTTGTGGGGTTTTTTTAACACGCTCTTCATGCAGTCTGTAATTTATGCAATATTTTTTACCACATTACTAACGTACGTGTCGAAACCCACGTGCCTTACTCACCCCATTGCAGCACACCTCAGTTACTCTGCCCCCCCCCCCCCCCAACACACACACACCCACTTTTCAAAACCTGATGCCACCCCTGTGGATCGTCAAGTGACATAGATCAACGACTGCAGTACGATTTTCACAGTATAACGAATAACAGGTCTTAGAGGATATACTCCATTCCTCCTGGCCAATTTCATGCTGGGGCAGGGGATCGGTAAGTGAGGGGGGGGGGAGTGGCTAGTGGGTAGCACAACACTGACTTTTCTCCAACAACTCCTTCTGACTGGTGGATGACTGTTTCACACTTGGCATTGACAAATTATGTAGTATGACTTTTCAACAATTCGGCACCTAACTTTTTACGTCCTTTACATGCGCGCTGGCACGATGACCACGGTAGGTTTTCAAGCCGATAGATTTCTCAATTTTGACTTTACTCAGAAATGGTTAGCGTAGCAAAAAGCTTTTCTGTTTGGTGTCGATTAAAAGCTAAAAAGATAGATAGTCAGCGTCAGGCTTGGAAGATTTCGGTTATTTAATTCAACCCTCTACAGCCATAAAATGTCTTACTACGAACAACGTTATGCAGGTGTTACAAAGGTAAAGTTCAAAATAATAATGCAACTCATTGAAACAAAGACATGGAAGTAAAGGAGATGTTTTAAGAGGCAAACAACAAAAGGCCAGCTTCATTAAAAGACGAAACATATTAGTTCATAGAATTTATTGTTGGTTTCTTATACACTTGCCATGGGTAAACAGATTTTGTTTAAACCTCGTTGGTTCTGTTGGTAAATAATTAAAGAAGTTGTGGTCAGGCAAACTGTGTATATTGTGATGATTTTTGTATTACTACTAGTGTGACGTACAGCATTACTAAATACCATAAAATAATCTTTAAAATCAAGCATGGTCAATAGGAGATCGCTTAGGTGTAGAGCAAATTAAAGAGTAATTTGCCAATGTTTGAACCGCTGCATATTTTCCCTATTTGTTTGGTATTCTTAAACCCTCCCGGTAAGGCTTCATAATTAGCAGTCATTCCCTGTAAGCTTCATGAATTACATCTATGAAATTTGCCTACAGGTACTGTAAACAATGTTTTTAAGAAATTGTCATCGTAGTGAACTGGAAGGCGTACCTTCAAAATACCTGCCGTCAAAAACTCCTGATGTTGAAGAGACAAAATTTACCCATCACTATACACGGCAATGTAATGCAAAATCATTGTTTGTCATTGGCACTCGATTAAGCTACGACTTTATCTAATGGTTAAGCCAAACTAGCTGTTTTGATCATGCATTTTTTTCGTAATAAAGTAATAAAGAAAGTAATGTTCATTACTTGAAGTATAATAAATGTCGATAAAAAAAAAAGCGAGGAATCAGCAATTTGCTGAGCAGTTCCTGCTGCGGGTACACAACATAGCCGTACGGATGGCGTAAAACGACTGTCTCTGGGACTTAATTCAAAGCTGGAATTATTCCACCGTAATGACTTTTATGTGACAAATTTGAACACAAACATGTTTGCCTCTATACTTACATTCAATCAACCTTAGGATACTATAGAACAGTGATTCTCACCCTGGGGTCCGCGGACCCCCACGGGGTCTGATAAGCTTGTTTGTTTTTGGACAAATTGTAGGGGTCCGTGGGGGTCCGTGGATAACAAAATAGGGGCTCAGTAGAAAAATGACCGAGGGGTTCGCGAAAGCTAAAGTGCTTAGAAAAATCGTAGGCGTAATATAAAAATTATACATAATTTAACTCGTATTCCTAAACTAGTAATCGTTCTCGAAGCTTGTCTTAATTTTCCTATTCACAGCAGCAGACAAATCCCCTTTGATTTACAGGTACCAATTTGTTACAATAGAGCAGACTTAAACAAGTTGTGCTACTACAGACCGATCACATTCGATTTAAACTCCGTTGCTGTTAACGATGTGGTTCAGCTAATACCTCTCATTACCTGTATATACGATTTCTTTTCAGTTTCAATGCTGAAAAAAAATACAAAAGCAAAGTGGAAGTACGTTTACACATTTTTCATTAATTTTGTTTTGTTTTGTTCGATGCTTCTTTTTCAATTCTTTGTCAGACAAGCACACAAATTCCTTTTTTTTCCCTCATCAAATAATAACTCGAACGATGCTGCTTAATTTTTATATCTATAGGTATGACACACAACCTTGACGAGGAGATTACATCTTCAAGACTAGGCATGCAGTGACAATATAGTTTTGCAACAATTTCTCTCCTTAATTCAATTTCAGTTTCCTGTAATTTGAGTAAGACCACCCGCTACACATATTGAGTAAGTTGTAACTCAATCAAGAGATTTCTTTTCCCCGACAGGTACCCTAAAAACATATGGCACATCCTAAGGGGAAAGAAAAAGATATAAAAAAAGGGTTGAGATCCTAGGCTATAGAATATAGGCATCCGATTACGTGGTATTACCGCATTTACACTTTCTGAGTGACCAACTCACCGTGTGGACAAAGTTCTTCCCGCAAATTAATGTAAACTAAACGCATGGTATACAAACAAAGTCAGAATGGAGATTCATCAAAAGAATTTTTATCTTATAGTGAAACGTCAGTTTAAAATGATATGGTTCTAATTGTTTGTGTATCATGAATATTTAAAAGAAATATAAAATTCTATAAACTCTTCCATATTCACTCTTAGCAAATGACATTTAAATATTAGGTACAACAAAATCCACAGAACAAAAGGCAGTTGATGGTTGTTAGCCTATGCAGTTTTGTTTCCTTTTTAATGATGAAATGTGATAACTTTCTGCATTAGCCCTTTGACTGAAAACTTTGTGAAAACAAAGGATTGTATACACAGTGTGTAGTGAGTTTGTACAATGAAGGCCTAAATACAACGCAGATACACCAAGGTCATGCAAAGAGGTGTGACATGAAAAGATAGGGACTTGTAAAATGAGTAGTTGGAGCTTCCCGGGATATTACTTCCAAAGGAACTACAAAAAGCTATTTTCTAAACAACTGAATTACCCTTCTCCTTATATGCAATAAATGAAGCAGTAAGGATTCTAGTAAGGTCTGTGGAAGTCGGTTAATATTCTGTTAGTGTATTATCATTTCTAAACTTCTAGTAAATAAGAGCTTATATTAAATATTAGCTAATCTTTGTCAACTTCAAAGTACTATATACTCTGGACATTCCACTGCTTACGAAATTATGACTTTTCATAAGGCTAACTCATCGTTGTAACAGAAGCCATATGGCAAAAGTACTACAATAGTTGGCAAAATCAATAATTAATGTGAAAAAACAAAGCCATAATTTTCATTCACGAACACACCAAGAAACAGAGAACGTGAGATAGGAAAGAACAGAAGTGAAATGAAATAATTGTAAAAGTTAGGCATCAACCTGTCAAACTTACTCTCCAAATTGCTTTTGTATTATGTATATATTGATAACGAGGATAGAACATGTAATAACTTCCCACTTACTCTTAGCAAATGGCATATTAATGATTGCAGGTATCACGGAATAAAAGGCAGCGAAAACTATTAAGAGACTATTTCCATGCTTAATTTATGTAAACAGTTGCTAAGTAATACTCAACAGCTCTTAAATATATGCATTAAAGATATCGCTTCTTTTTTTGCAATAATAAGGTATCGCACCGAAAGGCAGCGAAACTTAACAAAACAATATTTCTAAAGGTAATTTATACAAGAACTATCTGAGCCATGCCACAAAGCTATTAAGGTCATGCATACATGGTATCGGCCACTTTTGATAGAAAATGAAAGCTAACCGAAAAACAAAGAATACACAAATCTTCAAAACATCAGTGAGATGAGTAAATGCATAGAGTGTAAATATTTCTTTAAACTTTCTCAACCTCTCGCCAACCATGCAAATGTGCTCAGTCTGACTACCCATATTTTCCAGGACATCTAACATTCGTTTTTCAAAGTTGCCGTCCCAGTGGTTTATCGTGTAAAGTTTGCTCATTTGCTTAATTCTCGGTCAGTTCCCTGAGTGAAAATTAAGAATATTCCTACGGTGAAAGTAATTTTATTCTTGGACAGATGAAAATTCTCTGCCCATTTATATGGGCAGAGCAAACTTGTGTTAAAATATGTGTCAGGCACGTTTTGACTTGAATATATCAATGTGTTTTATACACATATAGCGTATGTGTTTCATACAACATCCAGTTGATTTATCTTTCTCATAGATTAGGGATTGTACGTGGTATTTGTGATATCGAAGATCAAACAGTTTGAAGCTTCAGGTCAAAATAAAGAAATGTGTATTCTTTACTTTAAGGGAGAAGGGTCGGGACTTTTGATAATGTTAAATGAGAAAGTTACATTTAGTGAACACTATCACCAAATTTCACTTCGAAGATGTTGATCACTTTCCAGGATATTGCAATTGAAATATTCAGCTAATCATAAAACTGTCATTTTGTGATGACATAAATTGACCAGATGTGATTGAAAAGCTTTCATTTTTGTTTATAAGTTGATGCTATCAAGTATTTACGTAAACTTTAGGTCAACTGTTTCCTGGTGATGCGGTTGGGTGATTTATCTATGGTGAACTATCTTTGGAATCCCCTCCCCTCACTGACACAACCAGCCACATAATTCTCTTATAACCTCCAGTAAGAATGGCCTTTCGTTTTGTACTTCTCTTTCCATACAGGTCTTTGTAAATACCATTTTCTCTCTCGCCTGATCCTTCCTCTTGAAAATAATCTGTTTGATGGTTGGTAGCGATCATTTGGACTTTGAATGATGAATTTACATAGATGTCTCTGATTGAGGTATTTCCCTTCAATTCTTTTTTTTTCTCCCCCATATGTACTGCTACTCTATTTCTTATTTTTTGTTTTGTGTCTTCTAATTTAGTGGTCACTAGCTTTGTTGACAGTTTCCTGTTTTTCTAGTGTCCTTCATATGTTTGTAACACTTATGTAACTGCTCTCCTGTGTTTCGCTGTCCATATGAGAAATAAATTTGAATTGAATGTCAAGGCCTAAACAGGCTCAATCTGTGCGGATTTTAAAGCAACGATCTTCGTATAACCCAATGGCACTCAACTTACCTCACATGGTGGTCGTTGACTTTGTACACAGCATTAGCCTATACATTTTACTACGTATTATTATCACTATTGTAGAAGATGCGGTTCGATTCAATACACTATTGTGCAGTCAACAGAAGCCTATACATCTGCCATTTTGCTTTGCTCCCTACGGCTTTTTCCACTTCTGGCTCCGAAAAATGATCTTCGATACTACTCAGTTATACTACTTGCAATATCACTCATCAAATCGTGATTTTATATACGTAAATCGTATTTTATATATGTCAAAAACCAAGTTCTCTTTAATGTCTAGTCTTACGAATGCTTCTGATTAATGTCTGGATTTTTCCAAATTTTAAGAGCTCTCAGCATAGTAATATAAATATGCCACAATTTTTCATCAGTTCTAAGATTAACTTATTTTATTTCCTACCAACTTAATCTAGAGAGGTATACTTTGTTCAGTGCAATTAATGGAAACAACTTACATTCCATTATCGTCTACTTGGATACAAGTTTATTTGAAAGTCTTTTCTGCTTTTAAGTAATCTACCTTAATTGGTCTACCTGAAGATTACAAGACAATTGACATCTCAGTGTTAGGGTGGGAGGGGGGGGGGTCATACCATTATCAATAAAATACGTCCGAGCCTTTCTTGAGGGACGTTTCGCATATCAAGAAATTGTAGCTCTTTCTAGATTTCATGTCTCATAGACTTTCATAATATTTCTACAGATACATATGGTTTTGACTACATTTTGACATCAGCTAAAATCACAAGTTATTACGTCATTTTGGTTTCGGGTTTCGACATTATGACATTGGAAATGTATTAAAGATCACAGCTATAAAAGCTGTGATAGGGACAAAGACCTATTGGTTGGTAACACTCACCCACATTAGAGCACTATATAAGGTTTCAGCAGTAGTTTCCTGATAATTCTATAGATTACGTTTATGATTTATGACATCATATCAAATGTGTTACAACACCATACGGCCAAACGTTTCTAAAATTGCACATTCAAATATGCCTAAATCAATTGTAAGTCGAATCTCACTTCAATGAGAATATCTCACAGGTCAGCACCACTTATAGGCAGAGCTTTTTTTTTAATTAATATTTTCTGGAATAAGTTAAGCTGCAAACAACACCCCCTCCCCCGAAAAAAATCTCTCAGTGCAGACTTATGTACTTATTCATAAGATATTGAATGCATGAACACGATCCTGGTATTAATTGTGCCTATTGATTGGTTGACATCTCTTTTCTCTGTTTATCTGTCGACTTGTTTATTCGTGTTCACAAACTAGTTTGCCTCCAGTAAAGTGTATTCATTTGTATAATCAAGCTCTACTAACAGTAAGATGAAGCAAGGGATGCGCTGTGCCAGAAGCAGCTTATCGACACCTACCTCCAAGGTAAGAAAAGTACTCTTAAAACAGAAAATATGTATTTTTTAATCAGACAAGTTCTTGCTTCCTCTGTTTTTCGACATGACACTAAAATAATTACATTTTCGAAGTCTTTTTCGGTTTATAATAAATGTATTTATGTTTATACAAACATAAACTTCTTCGTGCAATGAAACGGTCATTTATCAAGTAATACTCAGAGCATAAAAATGTGGAAAACATATACTACTGACGAAATTGAAATCAGCATGTGGCATCCTTATCCAGTGACTTTTCATTCGTTATTTGAAGAAAAAAAACTGTCACAATTCATTGAAATGCATGTTGAAGGTAGTCGGGAATTTTAAGAAATCCTGATAAAGTACTTCCAAACTTACCACTGAATTTGTTTACAAACACTTTTTTAACTCTTACAATTTGCAAATGCCGGCATAGTCCTTTTCTTGAATATGTAAACCATGGAAATTTGTCACTGCATCGGTAGCTAGGTTAAATGTTAAATAACAGGTTGATTGCACTAATGTCCTGAATTTGGACACTGATCTCCCAGAATCAGGGGAGAGCTGGTCTTTCACGAATTGCCCGTTTATGGTTAGATCTGTCAGTAAACGTACCATCGAATAAGATACAATTTTCACGAATAAGTTTGCTGAGTGAAATAAAAAAAATGTACCGAAATAATGTAGATTGAGATATTTCAGTCTGTGAGAGCCTAATCAGTTTCGGTTTACTTCATGTGGGTACTGTCGATCGACTGGACTGAATTGACACAATTTGTTGACTCTGTTTCGTCTAATTCTAACTTTGAAGTTGAGCCTTTTATGATTGCACCTTTTCAACATTTATCTTCACCAACTTACTTAACTGAAAACACTTAGTATTTGTGGATATTCCTCCACCAAAATACGGTCTGTGAGTACAAGACTAGTATTACTTTCTTGTTGCTGCATGTTTTATCACTAGAGAAAAATTACACCTGATGCAGGCTGATTGCACATACTTATCATTTGATTACATTCTTCATGAAGATAAGTTTTTCATTTTATTTGTAATTATTACATTTCCTGTCATCGTAAGAACGTGCGCTTTCTTCTGGTGTTGCTTCCGATGATAATCGTAACCTTAGGAATTGTCTACGGGTGTCTTTGTCGGTCTGTGACTTCACCCTCATAAACACGAGATCCAACGACGGAAGCGTAGACAACATTCAGGATGAGAGACTGAACAGGATGTCTAAAAAAGAAATGAGAGATCGCATTGCCGTTTTTTAGGCTATAAAAAGTGTTTTTATAGCTTTCAATGGTCATCCGGGACCAATTAGTGAAAAAGTTGTAAGATAAGATGATGTATCAAGAAACGAAACTCGAACAGATCTCCTATTTAGTGCATTGGTGTGCAACAATGAGCGCAAGAAGAGTTATTACACTCACAAAAACGTAAAGTAAAATAAGAACTCCATAACTTTTTGGTAAAATTTTACACACAGTTAATGTAAATCTTACATTATGATGTAACAATTTTACTAAAATGTAGTAAAATTTACCAAAATTATGTAGAATTTACAAATACTGCTTACATTGATTTTACATAAAATTTATGAAGTTCTTGTTTTACATAATTTAAGTAAATAATTCTCTGAGTGTAGTATTCGTTGAGGGCAATAAATGTCAATTTGTGAAAACCATATGCAATTAACATTAAGCTTAGACATGTTAATTACTTGCTTTGCAGGTGTGATTGTTGATTGGTCATGATACCTTTTAGTCATCATCTTAGGTCAACAATTGTCATTGGGAATATAGTGCAGAACATGTTACACAACCTCACCGTATGAAATAAGTTAGATTCGTAAGAAATACTCCTCATAATATCATCGAAATAACTGTGCTCTCTGGTATCTGCAGATTTTCTTTGCTAATGACAACGTCCATGCTGGTGTCGATAGACTATGCTCGTTTTTGTAAAGTAACCACACGGCCTAGAATACTTGCTTCTGGTTAAAAAAAAAAGAAAGTTGAATACTATCGGCGTCAGCTCTTTAAAAAGACTGCTGTAACTGAAAGGCTAATAAAATAACGTTTGTACCAAAAATGCCCTTATTAAGAACAACAAATTGGTTAAAGTTATCTGATAATATAACACAATAAATCCATCCCTTTTCTCTTCAAGGAATGGAAAGCCTTATAGAAGAAACTACAGTTTAATCATCAGAAGCCTAAGCTTAAGTACTAGTTATGTGAAGGTCGCAAAACGCTCATATAGTTCTCATACATTCACATTGTGATAGCACTAGATATTGGAGTATTAAATTTGGTGTAAAAATTTAAAAAAAAAATATGTTTTCAGAAGTTCCCCCCTGCTTCAAGGCGGGGGAGGGGGCGGAAAAACTGGTCAGACATTGCATAGGCCTATGTTAAGACAAATGATCAATTTGATGATTAACAGGGGGGCCTCAGGGTCTAGTGATTGAAGGCACATATATTGTCAAAGTGTATAAAAGGACAAATCAGGGGTGCGTGTCCAGGGGTTTAAACGGAGGCTGACCTAAGGTCATGTGTGACAGGACTATCTAAGAGGAGCAGCACCATCAGTTGGCACTGAGTGTACAAGAAAATCTTGGGCTTTTCAAACCTTACAGGTGGCCAGAAATGGTATTTCCAGACCGTCCTAAGCTGCATATTCCCAGCCTTAAAATATTGATATCTTGTCTTCAAATCTTCAATTCACGAAAAAAAAATCAGTCTATGAAAACGGTAGGGTAAATGCATATCAGATTGGAGTTGAGTTGATACAAGAATGATAATGAATTACGCATCCTCTTTCATTTTCTGTGAGCACTTGGCGAATATTTGCGCCTGAGCACATAGATGTGTTTGTTACTAATTGATGAGAGGGATTACTATGTAAGCAGAGGGGCCACAATGATGAGTTAGCTCGTCTACGAAAAATACATAAATGGGAATTTCGAGAAAACGTCTCAAGGAGAGTGGTTCAAAACCATCAGCGTTATTTCTAAAAAAAAAAAAATTCTTCGGTCAGACAGAGAATGAATTTGAATAGAATGTAAACAAAATTTACTATAGCACCGCCAGGGTCTAATCATTGGAGGCATATTTTTTATTTGCTTATACGTCATCGATATCACATATGAAGCGCCTATCCAGGAGTTTCAGGAGGGATAGGGACCTGGCCTGAGAGAAAAAACCTTTTGCGCTCGCTGTGGGCAGGACTATCTGAGCGTTTGGCGTACCTGAAAAATTTGGACTCCACAAAGCCCACACAGATGGTCGAAAACGGCACTTTCCGTGTGATCTGGGCTTTATGTACCCAGCCTTGAAATAGAGCTCTCACGATAACTTTTGAAAATGACAGTCGTCACATTGACGACGAAACGATGCCATGCAATAGTATTTTGATAGATGGGGAAGCATGAGAAGAGTTATGGTTGGTCTAGATCTGTGAGAGGGTTTTAAGGGAAGAGGTGTCCCCACCCCCAAACTTAGATGCAATCTAGTGCAATTCTTGGCTTTTAAGGTCATAAAATGTGCTAGATTGAGATATGAAAAGTTCCAAACGGTTTGGCAGATTTTCTGACCATCCTCGCTCCTAGACTGAAATATGACAAGTTTATGTGAAATTTCAGATTTAATGGAAATTGCTTTTTATATTTTGTTGAAAATAAATGAAAACAAAAAAATATTAGTAGATAACATCCATTTTTTCTGTTTTTCTAGTTCATATTACTCTTCTTGCTCATAAATTTGGTTGTTTTCTCGTAGTGTATTCATTTTGATAATCAACGTCTTTCTGAGTCAGTAACAGATGGATGAGGCGATGGGTCGCTAACGGTTTCTGTATTCTCATCTCCAAGGTGAGAAACTTTACTTTGTAAGACAGAAAGTAGGGATCAATATTTCAGTCAGAAAATTTCCTTATTCTTCTATAATTCTTCTTGACAGCGTATTTAAATAACTGCATTTTTTAAAATCTGTTGTGTGATTGATAAAACACGTACTATTTTACACAAACATATTAAATTCTGAACAAGGACATGTCATGTTTCATCTGTGTAATAGAACGTTAAGTTTTCAAAAAAGGTTCCAACCATATAACCGTGAAAAGACATCATACCGATGAAGTAAGTACCCGTAATGACATTAATCTCAAGTGCATTTGAGTAAGGTAACTGTGATACTTTCAGCTCGTTGAAAAATACATTGTGATGGCAATCGGGTCCTAAGTGATTGAGAGGATTCATTACGGACAACCTGAACTTATTCCAGTTCCAACAATTTAGAAATGCCAGTGTAATTTTCTTTAATATAGAAACTCGGGAAATTCGTAGCAGTTTTCACTGCAGCAGAAAGTAAAATGAAATAACAGTCTAGGAAGAACATGAAGATGAACTAGGGTAATAAAATCGAACTTGGATCTTCCAGAATCAGACTAGTAGTTACCCTAAGCTCTTTTTTCCAAGAATGGCCAGTTAATGTGAAGGTCTATTTCCTGTTTTCTGTTTTACGGAAATTTCATGGATACGTGTGAGAGCCTAGTAGAATTTGCTTTACGTTATTTGAGACACTCAATCATTGGATTGCATAGACAAAATAAGTTGTTTCACAAGCTGGTCTGTCTAATTTGAAATTTGAAGTTGAGCTTGTTTATCGCACACTTACCACTTCCTTATCAATTTACTAAGCTGCTAATTGAAATGTTCAATATTTGTAGATATTATTCCAACCAAACACAGCTCTTTCAATTATTTTACTGTTGCATTTTCTGTGACTCCTTTTACCTAAACATACTATCTAAAGAAGGGAAGAATCGCTTCAACACATGTTGTATTTCTTACGTAGGTGATGATCCCTGTTGATTTGAGGGAGGTCCAAAGAAATTTGGAGTCAACTTGGGTTAGATTGTGAAAACCTTGTAAAGATTTTGTTTAAAGAAGGGAAATTGTTACCAGTCTCATTTGATATTCAGATGCACCACATGAAGTACATGAAACCCACTGTTTTTGGTGAGATCACATATCATTTAGGGACAACATTAGCCAAAATCCCTGAGTGAAAATCCATTGGAATTTTGTTTATATCTCTTACCATTTTTGAGACATGACTTTTCAAAGTTTGAGGCAAATGCAAAACAGATGACGTGGAGTGTTTCAAAGTGTCAGTATTTCTTTTGTTAAGCCTATGCATGTTGCCTCTTAATTACTAATTACTGAGTTTCACATTGGTAATTGATATCGATATTTGTGAGGAAGAAAATACACGCTTCCTATATAAACCCTCTGGGCATATCAAATTCTCAAATGGTCTGGCAATCAAGGTTACATAAACAAAGGAATAACATATTAAGAAATATCATAGGAGTCTCTTGACATCACAAATTTGCATACTTCGCCAACGCTTTTTCATGATATAGCTCTGAGACACTAATTTGCCTGTGGATTAGTCAACCTTTGATGGATTTTGATGGAATTTGAGGCTTTTATTTAATATATTTAATGCTTTATGCACCCAATACTCAAAAATGTCATTTTCAAGTCACACGACCTTTAGCATATGATCGTCAGTTAATCGATTGGTATCAACGTTCGCTCTGACACTAAAGTGTGCATTCTGCAAGTGTTGGTGTCAAACCAAAATTTAGGTCAAGATAAAATCGGTCAAGTTATGACGCTGTCGGCAAAGACATGGCGTTCAGTTTCAAGGGGATCAATTTTCTAATGATAATCATCAAATAATAATCATTCGTACATAATCGAAATTACAATGCCTTTGTCCGTTGTTGTTTACTTCTCTGCTGTGGTAGGAACAATGTGAGCTTCACTTAAAGATTGTGTGACATGCTTCTAAAGAGGACCTTCAAACAGAAGTTGCAAGGTAAAACCCTTATTGAAAATCCACTTCAAATTTGGTTCTATCTTTAGCCATTTTGGAGATATGACTTTTCAAAGATTGAGAGGAATCCAAAACAGATGACGTTGCACAGTGTCAGTATTCTTTTGTTAGGCCTATATATTTTGCTTCTTAATTGCTTAATTAGCGAGTTTGACGTTGGTAAATGATATCGATATTTGTGAATAAAAAAATCCAAAACAACCCTCTAAGTATATGAAGCTCTGAAATTGCCTCGAAATCAAGGTTACATAAACAAATGTTTAACGTGAGACATATCATAGTAGTCCATCTCTTGACATCAAAAATTTGCATACTTAAAAGAATGTTTACTCATGACACAGCTCTGAGACACTAATTTGCCTGTAAATTTGTCAGTCTTTGACGGATTTTGATGGAATTTGTGGCTATTTGTAATATTATCGATGCTGAATGCACCCAATACTCCAAAATGTCATTTGTACGTCACAAGACCTTTGAGACATGATCGCCTTTTAATGGTATAATACCAGTGCTCATTCTAACACTAAAGGAACTCTGTGTACAATCTGCAAGTGTTCTCGCTGGAGACATTTTCAACAGAATTAACCTTTTTTTCCCTTTTTTAGAGGGTATTTTGTTCTGCTAGATACCTCTTTATGCAAGACATACATTTCGTAATGTGCACTATATTGTTATTATTTTAGATGTGTGATGTGATTCTCTTTTGGCTTTGTTCTATAAGCACTCAATCCATAAACGGAGAAATCGTTTCATTGAAAATTAAACTGTGTCATTTTTACTTTTTTAGCTTAATCACTTTTCTCTTTCGTTTTCAGTTGACGCTTTACGGAAAAGTACTCAGTTACGGTAGTCAGTCGATGTTGTCATTTTTGACAACTTATTGAAGAAAAAAAATAAACAATCAAACAAATAACGGCAAACGGCACTACAAAAACTGACAAACCGGTGTAAATCCGCTGTTACATTCCCCTGATTGGAAGATTCAGAGGTCAGAATTAATTGGCTCATTGTGTAGTTGCTACTTGTTTTTAATGACGTATTCATCATTCGACTGCTCGAGAAGACACAAAAGAAGATGAAAGTAGTGACAGTGTAACTCGTGTATTTATATACACTAATCTATGACAAGTTCTCGATTTCGATGGAACACTCAACCGTGGCGCAGATGTGTGTTCCCTTGTGTTTTGATGATACAGTGTTATTTCTATCAAGAAACGGCATTATTTTATAGTGTGATCTAGATCGCCGTTACATTTAATCGGCTACTATATAATAAGACCCTGTATCTAGTAAAGATGGTTTTTCAACATTTACACACAGCGTTAGTTTATGTAATAGCTTTGTTCATTACAAACGAGAGTTACCAGACTCAAGTAAAATGTACTCGAACTTTCTCAGGGCTGCATTGTGATGGACAAAATGGTAACGCATCGATTGAGTTTTACATTCAAAACATTTCTTCTTGGATCGAAAATCTACTAATACAAAATACTAATTTTTCAAACCTAGAGTTCAAAAGTTTTACTCTACCAAATATGCCGTTACTTGACCAGTTATCATTTCGCAACAACCAAATAAGAGCAGTACACGAATCTCTTGTTGGGAACAATACCCAGTTAGTCTTTCTGGCCATACATCATAATAATTTAAAAGAAATTCCGGTTAAACTTCTGTTGGTTTTGAGAAATTTAGAACATCTAAATTTACACTTTAATCAGATAACTACCGTGCCAGAACACTCTTTTATAAACAACAGGAAACTTAAATTCATTGTTTTGTACGACAACATTATTCACACAGTAACATCTGAGTCCTTTAAGGGATTAACTCAACTACAATGGTTATTCCTAGACGACAATGCCTTACACTCTTTTCCTTTCAACGAGTTGTACAATGGCAGTCTATCGACAGTAGTTCTATTGCGATTGCAAAGAAATTTACTTTCTCAAGTAAACTGTAACAGTTCTGGGTCAAGTTTGCTTCTTCAAGTTTCATTGGATTCCAATAGAATTTCCTTCTCACCAAATAACTGTGCTCTTCTGGATCTGAAGACTTTCTCCGCTAGTGATAACTTCCTCACTGATTTCAAAACATTTGCGTTTGGGAAGGAACCACACGGCTTAACATTTTTGCTGCTGTCTAAGAATATGCTGCGTACTATCCCCGTCCACGCCTTAAAGCTACTGCCGCAGCTTCAACAATTGTCATTAAATGACAATAAAATAACGTTTATACCTACACATGCCTTTATTAAGAACTCCAAATTGCATACAGTTCATTTACGCGATAATATGATACAATCAATCCACCCGTTTTCTCTTCAAGGAATGGACAGCCTTAAATATTTGGAGCTTGATGAAAATCAGTTGGTAGCAATACCGCCTGATGTTTTAATCGTAGATTTTTCATTACAGTTACGTAATAATCCATTAAATTGTAATTGTAGCATTGTACACCTCCAACACTTCTATATTAACAGCAGATATTATGTGTATGAACACAGCGTGTTACGAGCCAATAGAATATCGTGGTATGGATATTTTGACGTGGCCATCAAACCATTGCGCAATACACACCACGCCCGATATCAGTTTGTCGGTAACAGTAGATGAGCGTACTGATAGTGAAAACTTGGATTTCAAAATATTCTTATTGATGGTATTTTGTGTCGTCGTGTGTTTGATTTTGTTAAGCAATGGATGTGTATTCTTGAATAAAGAGGAAAATGACGCAATACAGGAATGAGTCTTCTTCACAAGTAGCAACTCACACCATTGGCTGCTTTATTAATGCATTCATGATATAATTCTGTGGAAGTTTAGTTTAGCTTATGTTACGTTGACAATGTAAAATGACAGGATCATTTGTAAGTTTCATTATTAAGAAGACGGTTTGTGCTTGGTATGTTAGTGCGCAGTGCGGTCTTTTTTAGACCTACAAGTATACAGATGGTTACTGGAGTCTATCTCTAGCACCTCCCTGATAGTACTTATGAGATAGTTCATTGCCTTTTTTATATATCTGTATTTATTTATAGGTAACATCAGTTCTACAGTAGATATATCATACTTGAGATTACCTTGAGTCTGAAAATCTTCAACTGTCCTAGCTTTCACTGTGTTCGTTTTGTAGATACAAATAATCTTCACGGACCACACTAAAACTGAACAGTACCGGTAACACAACAAAGAGTTTGCCATCCACTTGCGACCTTATAAGCCTCCATCTGTGATGAGAACGTCTATGTAAAAACAAGATCTATTTCATGCAATACCCAAGCGGGACAGAATTATGCCGTGGTCACCAAAAAAAAAAAATCTTTAATAATAATGACCGTGAGCACTACCCCACTACGAAACCCAGTGAGAGGTAACTACCTTAAGTTTTCACCTAAAATTTATACATCCAAAATTCAAACTCAGCGTCTAAAAACACCTGCTCCGAAATACCGAACTTTAATATCACATCGTTCGTCACAATTTAAGCCTTAATAGCCTTAAAAAGCCTAAATATGTCAGAAATCTACTGGTTAAATCAAGATTTCAGAATAACGAAGAATCACTTGACAATCAGGACTTGCCTGTAAACGCATTAAATAAAGTCTTCGCTGCAATTTAACGTTTTAATGGAAAATACGCCTTTTTAAGCAATAATAACAGTACGAAATGTACGTCTGTGATAGAAGAACCGAAAACAGATTATTTGCTAAGCCGCCAATGAAAACATGAGGGAAAAGGCATGTTTAGCATTGGCATATTTGTGAAAAGCTCGAAGAATACATGAGAGGATGTTTCATTCATGTAGCATATATTACATCAGATGTGTGTTACAATTTTTCATTAATTGATTTTTTTTCTTATTGATTGACACTTTTGAAATATGTCAACCTGTCACACCTTGAACAAAATTATGGTTAAGCGACTGGTCTGGATACGAGATAAATTGAGAGGGTTGATCTGGCTTTGAGGGAATTTTATGTTTTATTCTTGTTTTAAAATGACCTTACATCATTAAAGAATGTGAACTAATTTTACTAGCTTTAAAATACGCTGTTACACATCATTCATCACTGCAGTAGACGCGGCCACTAACTCTCTGTTTGACATGTAAATATCAATGATTTGGTAACACTACTAGCCCTGTCTTTGGTATGTGCACACTAAATATTTCCTGTTGCCAGTAGCTCTCTGTCCGACATGTGAATACCGATTCTTCCTTGTTTAAAAAAATAATAATTTGGTTGTCCGTGAAAGAATATTTTAAGTATTAGTAAATAATTAATTTAATGTTTTACCTCTCTGTGTAGTGGGCAGTTTAGACTGTAAATATCTCTTTGAAATAATGTAACTCGTGTACTTATATGTAGTAACTTCAGAACTTATTGATAGAGAAAATCTCACCGACTAGCAGTGATCGATTAGCAGACTTTAAGTTAACAAAGTAACAAATTAACGAATATTCCTATTGTTGTAGAATTGATATAGTGAATACACGTACATACAAAGTGATGTGATTTCTCACTTACCTTTTTATTCCTCATTTGTTGTATACCGTCATTCAATGTCGTAACCATCGTTTCTTCACTTCGTATCAGCTATTTAGCAACTCTTTTGGATCTTCTGCGAATAAAACCAAAGAATGATACGATTAAAAATGGAGAACAATATGGCCTCCCTACAAAATAACGCAATGGGTAATCCCCTTTACATGTTTCCACGTGAAGGGCCTACGTCGCAAAGAAGCACCGAGTATCGTTTTGACACTGATAGCTTTCTTAAGGTAAACGATCTACACAAAAGACTGTAAATTCTGTAACTAATAACGGAGACAACATGATAAACAAAAGTGAGCAATCAAAACATTCTTTCACCATGACACATGGTCCTAATCTGCGTTCAAATGATCGTAAACCACGGCCATGTAACACCCTTACCGACCTGCTACTTCTACGTAAAACTACGTATTAGTATCTTCGTGTATCAGAAGGGAAATCATTGACGGTAAAATGTGTGACATTTTGTATCTGCTAACAAGGAAACGTTGTGTAAGTACTCGAGAATGACAACGTATACGCCACTGCAAAGTCCTTTATCGCATATCTTACAAAATGAATACAAACTCGAGCCTCCAGCGCCCTCCACATCCACAAAATAATGATAGTGTCGCCAATTCTCTGCCTTCAAATGCAAGCAATTACAGTATGCACCATTAAGTGTGCAAAGTTGTCTCCCAGATGAAAATACTAACAATAGCTTTCTATGGAGCTCATCTGGTAACAAAAGGGCTATTTTCGGCAATCTAGGGGGGAGGGGATATGTATTTTTTGTTTGGTGCCCTCAGCTGAAAACGATGCTGACGCCCCTTTTAGATAGTCTTCAAACAATTCTCACTTCATCTCTAATAAAACATTCTGGCTGGGCCAATACAACAAGCACATACTGTATTTCCATAGCACACTGCATCACACTCATTGGTGTCCCCTCATCCATGTCCTCGGCTCAGTTAGAAAACAAATCTAGCTACACTCTAGCTACACAGAATCGATGAACCATCATTTGTATTGTCCTTCTGTGACTTTCAAGCTCACAATCTTTAAGTCTGTCTCCACGTCTTTGTCCGATAGTAGATAAGGCGGTAAACGTTGACAAGATATTGGCAAGTTTCGTGCAGTTTTCAGTAGCTTATAACAGTGGTGGAGCTATGCCAATCAATATATAACTTTACTTGAAAAATTAAGAAAAGATCTTTGTGCTCGGGTTGATGTGTTTCAACACGAATGTGAAATTAGGAACTTTGGGAGAAGTTAGTCTCGAACTTGGTCAGTTACGTGGGGGGGGGGGGGGCGGTTCGCGGAACACACGCCCTCCATTCTTTATAGGAGAAGGACCTCTTCCACATGAGCACACTTCTTCATTTCGTCCACATCGTCAATTATTCTGTGTAAAAATTCAGGGTTGTAGTGGTTCGGTGACCATATTATACGTTTCCGTTGACATTTGTCGTTTACAGAGTTCCTTGTAACTGATGACATGTCACATGCAGGTTCTAGCGCGAAGCACTCCAGTCAACTCATAGAACTTCTATGTTTCAGCTACGAACGAATACATAAAGCAAGCCATATGTCATTACCTGTACCTGCAGTGTGTAGTATCCGATAAAGCTCTTATATAAATATGTAGTAAGCAACTTAGCATTTCTTCAATTTATTACCTACTACGAGACTAGAACTCATTCCTGTGTAGTTCTATGATCACATCAATATTGTCAATATCTCTCATTTTGACATTTTGTCATTTTGCTCATAATATTTAAATCAACTTGTTTTGATCATAATATTTAAATCTTTGTCAGAGAAGTATGTTAATAACGTATGAAATAGGTTGGACACACGTAGTCACAAACACATGGTTGTTTATGGAATTTCCAACGATCGTACGTTTTTAGAATACATACTGAACATCTGCAAGTACAATGATTTTGCATTCGGACATAGACAATGGGAGGAGTCCAAGTTTTTACGTAAACAGTGTAAACAATATAACATATACTGACAAAGGACACTACATCTGAAAAAGTTTGAACAAATATTGCACCATTTGCCTAAAAGACAACTTCAAATTTCCATTTTTGTTAAGGGGGTCACTCTATTCCTATAGACCCCCAAGCCATGACGGCGATGAGTAAAAAGTTACGTCCCCCTCTCCCATCTTTGTAGATAGATCCTCGCCCATAATCAATTTTCTAATCAACAGCCGAAGCAAGCACGATGCACGAAGGGCACACCCGAAGGTAACGCAAACTTGACAGACGGAGGCGACGCAAAGGCTTTTGCTTTATGAATATTAAACACAAGAATAAAGTTCATAATGTCACTTGCCACTTACTCTTATTAAATGGTATATAATGATTGTATGTGTTGCGGAATAAAAGGCGTTGGAAAGCGATCAAAACACTCTGTTCATGAATAATTCCTGTAAAAGAAATTGCTAAGTAAGGCTCACCAGTTACAAAATGGTATATTAATGATTGTATGTATCACGGAATAAAAAGCCTGGAAAGCTATTAAAACACTATGTCCATGCATAATTCATGTAAAAAAATGCTACGTAAGGTTCAACAGTACATTCAATACATACGTAAACGTTATCACCTTTTTTTTAACATTAAAGTAACACAGAAAAAGACAGCGGAAAACTATTGAAGCAATAGCCATTAAAAGCCATTAACATATTGCACAAACGACATCATCCAGACTGCTTTTGCAAAACGAAAAAAACTGAAAAAAAGAACAATACAAATATCCAGCATTCAGAATTGAAGCAAGTATTTGAGTCTTTATCAGTGACTGCACATTTTTGTCAATTAATGAAAGGTTAATATCCCCAGCAATGACGCCCGACAAACCTGGCCATTTGAGTAAAGGAATTTTAAAATAATTTCAAAGAGGTACACGAGACTTTGTGAACAGGAGCTCCCAACTCTCTGTTTTAATTGGTAGTGTGGATCATCACAGTATGAGGTAATGAAAAATGAGAAAGCTAATAGGGTTTTGCAGCAACTTTTCCCTCACTAAAACAACGAATAGTAAGGTAACGGAAACTGGGAATTCATGCTTTAGCATGCAAATAATTCTCAGTCTCGTATATTTTTTTAACCACACTCCATACAAGGCACGACTCCAAAAAATGGAGGGCTTTCCATCCCACATTACCATTTCCCGAAACATATTTGCTTAGTCCGGGCAGTGCAGTTTCAGTTGAGTTTTTACTGTGAAAAATATTCTGACAGTCGTCTGCCCACAATCCTCAGTTCACCTATAGTCCAACATCGCTTTGAGGTACAGTAGACCGCATGCTATATTTTCGTATCACACTGAATCACACTTGACGAGGCCCCATCATTAATGTCCTAGGGATACCCGTGGTATCGTGACAAATTTCTAGCCTTGCTAACTTTGACATCACTCCTGCTTGCTTCAAGTTCTCTAACGGAAGTAAATGTGACAACGTCAACTGCTTAACATCTCGAGAACCACACACGGAAGGGTAAAGAAAATTTCACTATGATGGTGAGATTAAGCACTGTTAGACATAACTAAGCTACGTTCCTGGTTGAATCGATCCTTCCAACATTTCATCATTTGTCATCAAGTCAAAAATTATTTTAATTAAAATCCTAAATTTTAAGGCTCCGAAGACAGTTTTGTATGTTGTAAGTAATGGAAATTCAAATCAGTCGTACTTTTATTCTGTTAGTCATCTTCTTGGGTACACATCTAATTATTTCTTGATGTTTTGTCACTGTTACTTGGCAATGACGAAAAAATTGGCATTACAATGCATGAAAGTTATATTGCAATATTGCAAAAAGATACCTCCGAGTCTTGGGTGTGTTAAGTTTCGTATACATAGAAATAGTCCTCTCTACTTTTGCTTGCTTTTTCTTAAAAAGATTCATAATATTTACAAAGATGCATCTGGTTTTGGTTACATTGCTTAGAGTATGGTTATAATGTCATTTGAGTTATGTTTTTTTTTTCTTATCATATATCTCAGTAACGATATACTACAGATACATATCCTTTGATAGGGACACACATTTAGTTGACAAAACCAAGATAGGAGCATTATACCGTGTCAACAGTTATTTCAACGTAATTACACACATACCACTTTAAAAAGAATATCAAAGTTATCAAGATCACTTACAGGCATAGTGGTTTTCAAATTTTGTTGGAATATCAATAAAACACGAAAGACACAAACCAATGTCAGAGCTTTGTACAAACGTATGTATTCATCCAACATTGATCGAAATAATAACATCAGTGTATTGACTGGATAACATCCCTTTTTTTCTGTTTCACCACTTGATTTTAATATTCGTGCTCGTACATTTGGTTGTTTTTTCTCGAAGTGTATTCATTTTGATACTTAATGTCTTTCTGAGTCAGCCACAGGTGGATGAGACGACGGTTGGACTGTGTCGCTAACGGTTTTTGTATTTTCATCTCCAAGGTAAGAAACTCTACTTTGTAAGGCAGACAGTAATAATCAATATTTCTATCAGACAATTTCTTGATTCTTCTATACTTCATCTTGACAGGGGAATTAAATAACTCTATAAAAATCAATCTATCCTGCGATTTATAGAACGTCCATTTCTTTTAAACAAACATATTAAATTCTTAAAAAGGACATGTCATGTTTTATCTGTTTAATAGAAAGGTAAATTTTCAAAAAAAGTTTCAAATCATTTAAACGTAAAAACATATAATACCGATGAAATTGTTACCAGTAATGATGTAAGTTTCAACTGACGTTCAATATCATCATTTCAGTAATATAACTGTGATAATTTCAGCTCGTTGAAAAATACATTGTGATGGCAGTCAGGTTTTAACTTATTGTGAGAAGTTCTTAACGAGAACCTTAACTTATTCCAAATCATACAATTTACAAATGCCATGTCATTTTCTTTCATGTAAAAACTCATGAAAATCTTTACAGTTTTTACTGTAGTAGCAGTTGAAATAAAACTAACAGTTGGGAACGTGAAGATGTAGGGAACATAAAGATGCACTAGGGTGATAAAATCGAACATGGTTTTACCAGAATCAGTAGTTACCCTAAGCTCTTTTTCTAAGAATTAATGTCAATGTTAAAGTCTATTTGATGTCTTCTGTCTTATAGAACTTCCAAGGATAAGTGTACGAGCCAAGTACATTTTTTTACTAGATTGGGGACACCCAATTATTGGATTGAGTAAATGTTTGAATGTTTTTACTCTCACAAGTTGATTTGTTTGATCGGAAGTTTGAAGTTGAGCCTGTTTGTTGCACACTTACAGCGTCCTTATCAACTTACTAAGCTTTTGATTGAAACGGCTAATGTCTGTAGATATTATTCCAACCAACCACAGCTCTCTCAATTGTTGCACTGTTGTATTTTCTGTGATTCCTTCTCCGTAAAAACGCTAATCGACAAAGGAAAGAATCGATTGATCCCTGTTATTATGGAGGAAGGTTCAAAGTCATTTGAAGTCAATTTATGTTAAGTTGTGAAAAGCTTGTTAAGACTTTGTTTGAAGAAAGGAAATTGTTACCAGTCTCATTTGATACTCAAGTGCACCACATCAAATACATAAAACCTGCTGTTTTGGGTGAGATTACATATCATTTCGGGTCAACATTGATCAACTGGTAAAACACGATATCTCAAGAAACATATAGTTCGTACGTATACAACATGATGCATAAATATAGCATAGCTTTGGTGTAGGTTAATGGTCATGTAGGGTTAACAGGGGTAAAAGAAAACCTTGTAAAAACGTCATCTCAAGATGGAAAGGTAAGGTAGATTTCTTGTAACGTTTGTGTCGTACTTTTTCCTCAGCGACTGCAAGAACCTATTTTCTTTCATGCACTAGGCTTTTTGGAAAAGGCTTTGAGTAAGTGATATTGATTCCTTTTTTTGTCATTTTTAAACATTTGAACTAAACTGTCAAATTACTTACTGTCTTTTAAGACAAAAAACATATTAAATAGGCACTCCGTGAACCAAAATTAATGACGAATATCTTTATAGTTGCGAGCGATCATGATTTCTCGATATTTTCAGGAATGAGGTGAACCGTAGTAATCGTTAGTCCTGTGTGGTAGAAATGTCACACTCAGTTCTTCTTTGAGATTTTCCATCGGTAAAAAAATCGTTCAAAGTATGACGCTGTCGCAAAGTCCTGACATCCATTTTCAAGGGAAGAATATTCTAATGAGAATTGTCAAATAATATTCATTCTATTATAATCGCTTTGTCAGTTATTCTTTCCTTCTTTGTTGTGGTAGGAATAATGTGAGAGTTACTTAAAGGTTGTCTCACATGCTTCTAGAAAAGAGGACCTTCAAACAGAAGTTGCAACGTAAAACCTTCAGTGAAAATCCACTTCAAATTTGGTTTCACTTTTAAACATTTTTGAGATATAGCTTTTCAAAGATTGTGATAAATCGAAAACAGATGACATTGCGCAGTGTTAGTATTTTTTGCTCAGCCTATATATTTTGACTCTTAATTGCTTAATTACCAAGTTTGACATTGGTAAGTAATATCGATATTTGTGAAAAAGAAAAGCCATGCTTCCAAAACAAAACCCTCTGGGTATATGAAGTCCTCAAATGGCCTAGAAATCAAGGTTACATGAACAAATGTTTAACATGAGACATATCACAGGAGTGGAGTCCATCTCTTGATATCACAAATTTGTATTATTAACTAATGTTTATTCATGACACAGCTCTGGGACACTAATTTGCCTGTACATTTGTCAATATTTGAAGAATTTTGACGGAATTTGTGGCTATTTGTAATATTATCAATGCTTAATGCACCCAATACTCCAAAATGTCATTTTTGCTTTTAAAACATGATTGCCAGATAAATGTGTAATACCAATGCTCATTCTGATACTAAAGAAACTCTGTGTTCTGACATTTTAAATAGAATCAAAAGAGTTTTTCTTACTTTATCGAGTATTTTGTTATGCTAGATACCTTTAGCACGTGAGACATACATTTCGTAATGCGCACTATTATTATTCTGCGAGATATGTTATGTGATTCTCCTTTGGCTTTGTTACATAAACTTTTTAATCCATAAACGTAGAAATCGTTTTATTAAAAATGAAACCATGTAATTTTTACTTTTTTAACTGAATTACTTCTCTCTTTCGTTTTCAGTCGCCGCTTTACGGTAGTCCGTCGATCTTGTCATTTTGACAACTTATTGATGAAAAAATAAACAATCAAACAAATAAAGGCAAACGACACTTCAAACACTGACAAACGGGTGTATATCCGCAGTGACATTCACCTGATCTGCATATTCGGAGGTCAGAATTAATTGGTTCATTTTGTAGTTGCTACTTGTTTAAGTGAAGTATTCGTTACTCAACTGTGCGAGAAGACAAAACAAGATGAAAGTAGTGACAGTGAAACTCGTGTATTAAACATACACTAATCTCTGAAAAGTTCTCGATTTGAATGGAACACTCATCCCTTGTGCAGATATGTGTTGCATCGGATTTAGATGATACAGTCTGATTTCTATCAAATAACGGCATTATTTGATAGTGTAATCTAGATCGTCGTTGCATATAATCGGCTTCTACATAATAAGACACTGTATCTCGTAAAGATGGTTTTTCAACATATACACACAGAGTTAGTTTATGTACTAGCTTTGTTCATTACAATCGAGAGTTACCACACTCCAGTAAAATGTACTCGAGCTTTCTCAGGGCTGCACTGTGATGGACAAAATGGTAATATATCGATTGAGTTTCACATTCAAAGTATTTCTTCTTGGATCAAAACCCTACTAATAAAAAATACTAATTTTTCAAACATAGAGTTCAAAAGTTTTTCTCTACCAAATATGCCATTACTAGACTACTTATCATTTCGCAACAACCAAATAAGAACAGTACATGAATCTCTTGTTGGGAACAATACCCAGTTAGTCTATCTGACAATTTCTTACAATAATTTGAAAGAAATTCCGGTAAAACTTTTGCTGCTTTTGGGAAATTTAGAAAGTCTATATTTGCACTTTAATAAAATAACTACCGTGCCAGACCACTCTTTTATAAACAACAGTAAACTTAAATTCATTTCTTTGGATCACAATATTATTCACACAGTTACATCTGAGTCCTTTAAAGGATTGATTCAGCTACAACGTTTACTCCTAGACGACAATGCCTTACACTCTTTTCCTTTCAACGAGTTATACAATGGCAGTCTATCGACAGTAGTTCTATTGGGATTGGAAAAAAATTTACTCTCTGAAGTGAACTGTAACAGTTCTGGGTCAAGTTTGCTTGTTGGAGTTTATTTGGATTCCAATAGGATTTCCTTTTCGCCAAATAATTGTGCTCTCCTGGATCTGAAGATTTTCTCCGCTAGTGATAACTTCCTCACTGATTTCAGTACGTTTACTTTTGGGAAGGAACCACAGGGCTTAACATATTTGCTCCTGTCCAAGAATATGTTGAGTAATATCCCCGTCCACGCCTTAAGGCAATTGCCACAGCTGAAAACATTATCATTAAACGCCAATAAAATAACGTTTATACCTACACATGCCTTTATTAAAAACACCAAATTGGATACAGTTCAATTACGTGATAATATGATACAATCAATCCACCCATTTTCTCTTCAAGGAGTGGACAGCCTTAAATATTTGGAGCTTGATGAAAATCAATTGGTAACAATACCGCCTGATGTCTTAATCGTAGATTTTTCATTAGAGTTACGTAATAATCCATTAATTTGTAATTGTAGCATTGTACACCTCCAACACTTCTATATTAACAGCAGATATTATGTGTATGAACACGCGTGTTACGAGCCAATAGAATATCGCGGTGTGGATATTTTGACTTGGCCATCAAACCACTGCGCAATATACAGCACCACACCCGATATCAGTACGTTGGTAGCAACAACAGTAGAGCGTACTGATGGGGAAAACTTGGACTTCAAAATATTCTTATTGATGGTACTTTTTGTCGTCGTGTGTTTGATTTTGTTAATCAATGGAAGTGTATTCTTGAGTAAATACAAGGATGACCCAATACAGGAATGAGTCTTCTTCACAAGTAGCAAAGTACATCATAGGCTGGTATTATCAATTCGTTCATGATATGATTCTGTGGAACAAGCTTAGATAATGTTTACAACATTGACTATGTAAATGACAGGTTCCTTTGCTAGTATCCCTATTAAGAAGACGGTTTGTGCTGGGTGTTATTGTCGGAGAATGCTATTCTATATCGAATACCCCTATGTAGTAGATTTT
Organism: Stichopus chloronotus; assembly: GCA_021234535.1. Lineage (NCBI taxonomy): Eukaryota > Metazoa > Echinodermata > Holothuroidea > Aspidochirotida > Stichopodidae > Stichopus > Stichopus chloronotus. Next base: position 22,132,854 of record CM037833.1, on the reverse strand, counting down.
GTGATCCAGAACCGCAGTGTCTACATGTTTACTAAAGGAGTCCTAAAGATTGTTTACTTTGTATGATTGTGACTCGGGCACCTTGCAGTTTTATTGTTGTGCAGGTTGAGACACGTATTTGGGGCGTGGTGTTGTGGAATTTAAAGTTGGTTATGTGTCAGGTGTGAGCGGAATTATCTCACCCTGCCGATCTCGTTGCAGTTTAGCACGAGGTCGCTCTCTCTTCTCGCGTATCAATGGCATGCAGTGCAAAAAGCAGTGTCACTAAAGCCATCGTAGACTTTGAGGGATTTTTGTTCCACCGTAATAAGCATGCGCTGCATCTATCATGAGGTTTGAAATGGTATAGGTTATATTTAAGTACCTGGAAGACTACCAGCGTCCTAACACAAAACGAGGACAATGCTAGGAGGTACGAATAATTCTTGTATCTGCAGTATCTCCCTTTCCTGCCCCGGGGCGAGGGAGGGTAAAGGATGGCTATTTTTTGTGGTGGGCTGGAGATCATGTATATACCCAGTTTGTAAGTGAACTGAGAACAACTAATAAGTATTTGCTACTGGCTGACATATTTGGACCGTACCATTACATAATCAGCATTTGCAAATTCGTATTCGCAAACCCACCAAGATTTTCTAAAAAAAAATCACAAGACCCAAGACACTCCGAAGTTCTACGATCTTAGGTAAAATCCTATGGAGGTAACCCTGGTAGGGCCTACTCTATGGCCTACCCTGTCCACTATCTACGTTAGCCAACGTAACTTTACTGCAAACACGCCATGTACTAATGGTGCTTCTATATACAAATCGATTTAGCTAAAAAAATCCCCTCTCACTATTGAAAAGGAAAGAACGTTACCACGTCGTTCAAACTTCTTAAAACTTTTCATTAATTACAAGAAATTTAATCATATACTTTTCAAAAAAGAGGTAGGTAGATGAATAATGAAAGTGTACCCATTGTAATACACGTCTTATATATCGCAAAGACAAATTTTGTAACTTTTTGGAAGAAAACATATGAGTTTATTTTGTTATTGCGTAATCAATATAAACACGTTAATACCAATGATTTGGTAATACTGCTAGCCTTGTGTCATGTAAGTGAATACCAATGATTTCGTGTTGCCACTAGTGCTTTGTGTGATATGTGAAAGCCAATTTTTTTCCTGTTGTAATTTGTTAAAAAATAATATTGTTTGTGAACGCATATTTTTAATATTAAATATAAGTAACTGAGTGATTTGAGGTTATACCCACTGTGCAGTGAGTTGTTTAATTGTTAATATGTGTTTAAAATACTGTAACTTGTGTACTTTTATATCGTAACGGCAGACTTTAGTTATAGATGAAATCTTGCATACTAGCAGTGATCGACTAGCAGAATTTAAATTAACAAATTAACAAATTGTTGTGGAATTGATGTGGTAATACACGTAATTAACAGTAATGAGATTTGATTTCTGGCTTGTCTTTTTTTTTATTTCTCTTTTGTATACCGTCGTTCAAAGTTGCAACCATAGTTACTTTACTTCGTGCGATCTAGTCAACAACTGTTTTGGATCTTCGGCAAGTAAAATTACGAAAATAATACGATTAAGGAAGGCGGAGAATATATTGCCTAACTAGGGATACCTACAAAATGACACAATGCGGAATCCCGTTTGCACGTTTCCACGTGATGTGCCTACGGTGGGGAGAAGCTGCGACTATCGTTGTGACACTGATATATTTCCTAAAGTAAAAAATCTACACATAAGAATATTAAATTTCGTTAACTAATATCGGGGATTTCATAAAAAACAACAGAGCAACCGTCTCCTAGCATGACACATGGTTCTAATCGTTGTTCGAAGGATCTCAAACTATGTAACTATGTAACATCCGTACGAACGATACGGAACTACTGTAAAAGTAAATAAGAGTAAATAAAGGTTGGTCATTAATGAATTCGTCCTGGTCCGTCCTAAACAACCAAGACAAGAATTTCCCCTAAAAAGGCCACTAAGGCTGATATATCCAAGAGAAAGAAACAAACAAGAAATTAGTATCTTCGTGAATTAGAAGGGAAATTTGTAATGGTTAAATGAGCGAAACTTTGCATCTGTTAAAGTACGTTGTGTAAGTACTCGACAATGATAACGTGACACTTCGCTGTACTATATTGTAGTGTCCAGCCTAAGAAACGCTTAAAGGACATGACATTTACAGTGTATAATAATTTTGAAGTGCCCCACAGTTCTTATATTGCAATGCACCTTTGCGTTCGCAGATATCTGAATACATGTTATTATCGTACTGTTTTTTCGTTTTACACAATGTTTCTACTACAAATTAAATTCCTATTGTCAAACGTATATGCAGTCGTTCTTTATTATGCGCTAATGTACCCATTGCTTATTTTGTATCACAGACAGAAAACTGCAGAGCACAGACCTTAGATACGAATACTGTTTACAGTATCAAAGCACACTGAAAAGTCCAATTTAAATGTATGACATTGCAAAGGTTTTAGCAACCTTTTGGTTTAGATGGATACTTTTTACTATTCAATTTCTTCTTTCCGTCTGCGAATCGGTTGTACGTCTTAAACGCAGAACTCTTTCATACATAGCACAAAATGGCCAAAGTAACTACCCAAAAAAGGGTAAGCTAAACTTTTAAAGCTCCTTGACTGTATCTATCAACAGGCAAGTATGTAGTGTGATGTGTTGTTGACCTTGTCGAGAATGATCACGTGGTATGGTTCAACTACTGAGAGGAATCTAACTCAGCCTCATGAGCTACCTCCGTTTAAGCACGATTGAATGTTTAGTCTATAGAATCGAATGCCAAGCAGACAGACTGTACGTAGCATATTAGTCAACTTTAGTCGTCTAACAGTTGGGGAAAGGGGGTTGGTTTCTCCTCCTATGGATATAGAGTATCAAGTGCTCTACCCCCCCCCCCCCACCATTTCCTTTTAACTTAAGTCCCGGAGTATATAATTATATGATAAAATCTGTATTTGTTTTAAATATGTGTCAATATCCCCTTTATCTCCTCGTTTTGTCCCATGTCAAGTTATATAATTGCAGTCGTAGTTGGTCAATTCAATGGCGTAAAGAGAATTTATGCACAGAAATGCATGTATTGTACAGTAAGTATGCCTAGTCTAAGGCCTTGCGTATAATGGCGTACCAATGTTGCCTCTTGTTATGCTGTTGGCTACTAACGACTGTCATAGACAGAGGCACAAGAGTACGTGTCATCCTCCCGTTCCTTCTGTGTCCCTCTGTCTCTCTCGCCACCTCTCTCCACCTCTCTCTCAAAACTGCTGTGTACAAACCCTGCATGTCTGTAATGGGCGATTTAAAAAACCATGCAGACCGTAGACGGTGCATTTAAGTAAAAGAATGTAAAATACAATTTTAAGTAGGGCAGAATGTCTTACAAAGCAAAGTAAAGTAAAACTTTCCTAAACGAAAATTTACCGACGTATCGTGGGGGCTCTTTACAGCGAGTGTCTTATGTCTCTATTGGAATTTAAGAGTATCAAATGTAATGTCATCTCTTATGATCACCTCAGTGTTGCCAACCTCTCCCTTTAAATATCTTTCTGCGATCTGGCAGATTATTTTCGTTAAAAAGTCGTCCTGTTATTATACTTGCCGACCTATTTTGTTTTCAACCTACATAGCGTCGAAAGTATTGTTCGAAATAAGCAACAAGTGCTGCCCCCTTTGAAATTTATGTTGAAATTGAACTTTCCATTGCGATTTTCAGAATTTTTGTCGAAAACTTCTTTAGATAGTATCAGCCGACCGATGGTAAAGATTTGCTTAGAGTAGTTCAATGACATTATTTTAAATGGAAAAGGACGTTGGAAGTAGCCCGAAAAGCCATATTTTAGGGAAATTTTGTCAAAACTTTTCCCATACACAGTACCCCAACTAATGGTGGCTCTCAGCTAATGTAGCATCCTCGGGAACTCTGAAAAAGGTTCTAACAGTCCAAGTATATGAATTATTACATGACAGCAAGAAATAAACTAACAAAATCGAGATAAATAATTAACAAAATGATTTTCATGAAAGTAATAATTAGGATGGGGCCAGACTCAATGAATTATCATTGGCTTGTCGACCTTGGGGTTTCATGTTCACCATCATTTTAGTCAATCTTTAAATCTGTCTCCCCGTCCTTGTTGAATAATAGTGACTACGCCACTGTTACTAATGCTCTAAATTTTCGACCCTGACCTACCACGATTTGACTTTCGTGCTAATGAATGCTTAAAAGTTTGAAGGTTCGTGTAACTCACACAATAATCTCTGGTCTTTTTGTTCATAACGATTTGAGATAACTTAATTCGACAAACATTATAGCTAAAGGAACGCACATCACTATAACATGTAGTTAACCAATGTTTAATCATTTGGGCCTCTACTTTGGTGAACACACCGATAATATGGGTAAATTCATGTAATCTTACTGTGGACAGGCCCATATGGAAAACACATGACTAGAACTTTAACGTGGCTATTACATGAATAGTCGATGGTGCAGTAGAGGTTTTAAGTACGAGTCACACTGTCTCGAGGTTGATTCCAGGTGGAGACACGGTAACGTTGTCATACCCAGTGGATAGTAAGTTCAAAGTTGACGATACTATCAGGTCACGGGACTAGGCTATTTCCTCAACACGATTGGGAACTCTAAAAGCAGCAAGTAAAGTTTAACAATTTATTGGCATATCATAAAGATTTCAATTGGAATTACGTTGTGACAAAAGGGTTTCTACACCAAAACTAACAATAGTCCCCCCCCCCCCCAAAAAAAATGAGGCTCTAAATATTCACACTAATAAATATAGGTCTTCACAGGTCAACAGAACTCAGTACAATCCCCCGCACAAATGAAGTCAATGTCACACGTCGCAACAGGAAGCACATGTGCAGTAGAAATTTTCAGAATACCTTCTGAAGATCAGCCAGTACAAAGAATTTACATTGGACATGACAGTAAGAGGAACTTTCTACGTGAACAGTTTTACAATATATCATATACTGCCAAAGGGACACTACCTTTTAAAATTTAAATTTTGATCAAATATTGCACCATTTACCATATAGGGAAACTTCAATTTTCCCTTTTCTTTAAGGGGGTCACTTTATTCCCATAGACCCCCTCCCTCCAGGACGGCAAATTAACGAATTGTGAAAAGTTTCGTTCCTCTCTCACTTTTGGAGATAGCTCCACTCCCATAGACAATTTTCCAATCAACAGCCGATGTAAGTACGATAAAACAAAGAGCACTCACGAAGGCAAGACAAACTTGACAGACGGAGGCGACACGGATACTACCCGACGTGAAACGGAGGGCACAATGAATTCCAAGTAGGTCACGAATGCGTCACATGACCTACCGATGGTATCATAAAGATATTCTGACGCCAGTGGGAAATTCAGTTTGAAAGGATAACACGTATTGCCGAGTACATTGTCACTTTAATTCACATCAACAACAACACAATCTTAGCTTTAAGATGCCGCCTAAGATAAGAAAAATCTTTACAAAAAAAGCCACGTAAAGACAGAACTAACACGTGGAAAGCAAACGAAACTGGTGATTCAAAGAACTTAAATGACTGCAATGATACTTTAATCAGAGAAGGAGAGAGAGGTGGAGAGAGTGAAAACCAAAATAGTGGCAATGTTAGACATCAAACTCTCAACGTTACTCTCCAAATTGTTTTCGCATTATGAATATTAACAACGAGCATATACTTTATAATGACTCTTCATACTTACGCTTAGAAAATGGTATATTAATGATTGTAGCTCCCACGGAATAAAAGGCCTTGAAAGCTTTTAAAACACTATATTCATAAATAATTTAAGTACAAAGTTGCTAAGTCTCACCTGTACTTCAATACACGCATAAACGTTACCACACCTTTTATGCAACATTATATTATCAGAACAAAAGATAGCGAAACTTATTATAATACAATTTCTAAGTGTAGTACAGAAAGTAGTTTCCTACTAATATTAAAAAGCTATTAACATATTGCACAAACGACGTCATCCAGCCTGCTTTTCCAAAACGAAAACAATCTGAAAGACAAAGACCAATACAAATATCCAGCATTCAGGATTGAATCAAGTATTTCAGTCTTCATCAGTGACTGTATATTTTTTTCATGATGACTATGCTAAAATTACTCCAGGGACCCTTTCCTTAATTGAATATCCCCATCAATACCGCTCAGTGAAATCTGAACATTTGAATATCATTATATTAAAATAACTTTAAAGAAATACAAGGAATTTTGTTAGCAGGAGCTGGCAACTCTCTGTTTTAATTGAATGTGGGGATCATCACAGTGTGAGGTGATGACAAAAATAGGAAAGCTATAAATGTTTTGCACACAACTTTTACCTCACTAAAACAAAGATTAGTATGGTTAGAGAAACTGGGCTTCTAACGTCCATGATTCATCATGCAGATAATTTTTAGTATGTTGTATTTTTAACTCTACTCCATACAGGATAAATTTTCCAATAATGTAGGCTTTTCCATCCATGAAAATGCTGATATTACCATTTCCTGAAACATAGTTGCTGAGTCCGGACAATGAAGTTTGATATTTTATTGAGAAAAAATATTCTGATAGTCTTCCTTTCAAATCATTTGAGGTGCAGTGGACTCATAATTAATCATATTCATCAATGCCCTAGGGACACATGTGGATAGCTGTGCTAACTTTGACATCACCCCTGCTTGCTTCAAGTTGTCTTACTGTAACAAGTAAGACAACGTCAACTGCATATCTCGAGAACTACACAATGAAAGTAAAATGAAACTTCACTATAATGGTCAGATAAACTACTGTTAAACATAACTAAGCCACATTTGTGGTTGGATCCATCCTTCTAACATTTCATCAGTTGTCATTAAGTTTAGGAATGTTTTAATTAATCTCCTAAATTTTGAATCTCCGAAGATAGTTTTGTACATTTTAATGAATGGAAACTAAAAACAACGATACTCCTATTATATTGATTATCTACTCGGGTACATATTTATTTATTTTTTTTCTGTCACAGTGACCTGACAATGACCAAACAATTGGCATAACAATGCATGAAAGTCATATTGCAATCAACAAGATACCTCCGATTCCTTGGTGTGTTAAGTTTAGTATGTCAAGGAATATTCCCTTTCTCTATTTTTCCTTACGCTTCCTTAAAGAGCTTCATAATATTTACACAGATATAGCTGGTTTTAGTTACCTTGCTTAGATCATAGTTATACTGCCATTTGGTTTATGTCTTTTGTTCTTGTAATATATCTCAGTAACACTAGATATATACTTTATTATATAACACTGTTATATATATATATATATATATATATATATATATATATATATATATATATATATATATATATATATATATACTATATATTACGCTCCTTAACATGGTAGTGCTACGGTATGACCATGTTGAGTTGAGCACTCTGCATTTCAAGATGGTGCATTGCTTGTGTAGTCCCAGCTATTTTAGCTGAGACGTAATACTATCGCATTATGCATAGCACACTCTTTTGAGTTTGTGCACTCTGGTATTCACAAGCAATGTACCGTGAAAGGCAGGATTGATGCAAGTTACGCTTGTATCAATCCTGTCATTCAGTCTTGAAATTTACTCTGAGCTGCACTGATGAGTCCTAACAAGGACGAAACAGTACTGTCTGCAGATTGAGTTTATATATATATATATATATATATATATATATATATATATATATATATATATATATATATATATATATATATATATATATATATATATATATATATATATATATATATATATATATCAGTAACACTATACTGAAGATATATATATTTTGATGGAGACACACATTTAGTTGACAAAACCGAGATCAGAAAATTATACCGTGTCAACAGTTATTTCGACGTAATTACATACATACCACTTTAAAAGAATATCAAAGTTGTCAAGATCACTTACAGGCAGAGTGTCTTTTACATTATGTTGCAAAATCAATAAAACACCAAAAACACAAACCAATAACAGAGCTTTGTACAAACTTTTGTATTCATGCAACATCCATAGAAATAATAGCATTCTTGCATTGACTGGATAACATCTCTTCTTCTGCTTCACCACTTAATTTAATATTCGTGCTCACTCATTTAGATGTTTTCTCGTAGTGTATTCATTTTGATACTTAATGTCTTTCTTAGTCAGCCACAGGTGGATGAGACGACGGTTGGACTGTGTCGCTAACAGTTTTTGTATTTTCATCTCCAAGGTAAGAAACACTACTTTGTAAGACAGAAAGTAAGAATAAATATTTCTTTCAGACAACTTCTTGATTATTCTATACTTCCTCTTGACAGGGCAATTAAATAACTCAGTCTGTAAAAATCAATCTATTCTGCGATTGATAGAACGCGCATTTCTTTCAAACAAACAATTAAATTCTTAAAAAGGACATGTCATGTTTTATCTGTGTAATAGAAAGGTAAGTTTTCAGAAAAAGTTTCAAATCATTTAAATGAAATTGTTACCATTAGTGATATCAGTATTAACTGACATTGGCTATCATCATTTTAGTAAGATAACTGTGATAATTTCAGCTCGTTGAAAAGTACATTGTAATGACAATCAGGGTTTACAGGAATTCTCCACCATCGCTTCTTATGTGTCTTAAAAATACTGCAAACATTGTTGTAGATAAGTCAACGGTTCTCATTTTCAGGAAATATCTCAACCTTAACTTATTCAAATCATACAATTTACAAATGCCATGTCATTTTCTTTAATGTAGAAACTTTACAGTTTTTACTGTAATAGTAGTTGTAATAAAAATAACAGTCGATAGAGGGCATGAAGATGTACTAAGGTAATCAAATCTAACATGGTTCCACCAGAATCAGTATTTACCCTAAGCTCTTTTTTAAGAATTAATGTTAATGGGGACACCCATTTATTGGATTGAATAAACAGAACGTTTTTACTCTCATAAGTTGACTTGTCTAATAGGAAGTTTGAAGTTGAGCCTGTTTGTTGCACACTTACAGCGTCCTTATCAACTTACTAAGCTGCTGATTGAAATGGCTAATATGTGTAGATATTATTCCAACCAACCACAGTCCTCCAAATTATTTTACTGTTGCATTTTCTGTGATTCCTTCTCCGTACAAACGCTCATCAACGAAGGGAAAAGAATCGATTAATCCCTGTTATTTTGGAGGAAGGTTCAAAGTCATTTGGATTCAATTTATGTTAAGTTGGGAAAAGCTTGTTAGCTTGTTGAAAAGCTTGTTAAGACTTTGTTTAAAGAAGGGAAATTGTTACTAGTCCCATTTGATATTCAGGTGAACCACATCAAGAACATAAAACCTATTGTTTTGGGTGAGATTACATGTGATTTAGGGTCAACATTGGTCAAATGGTGAAACACGATAACTCAAGAAACATATAGGTCGTGCGTACGCAACATGGTGTACAAATATAGTACAGCTTTACTGTAGGTAAATGGTCATGTGGGGTTAACAGAGGTCACAATGTGCAAAAACCTTGTCATCCCACTATGGAAAGATAAGGCAGATGCCTTGTAACGTTTGTTTCGTGCTTTTTCCTCAGTGAGAACAAGAACCTGCTTTACTTAAGGAAGCAGTCTTTTTGGAAAAGGTGTTGAGTAAGTGAATTGATTCCTTTTTTGTCACTTTTGACCATTTGAACTAAACTGTCAAATTACTGTCTTTTAAGACAAAAAGAATATTAAATAGGCACTAAATGTACCAAAATTAACATGAGGAATATCTTTATAATTGCAAACGATCATGATTTCTCGATATGTTCAGCAATGCGGTAAACAAATATTATTTAGTCGTGTATGTATAGTTCTTCTTTGCAATTTTCCATCTTAAAAAATCGTTCAAGTTATGACGCTGTCACCAAAGTCATGACGTCCAGTTTCAAAGGGATGAATATTCTAATGAGAATCTCCAAATTATAATCATTCTTACATAATCGAAATCGCAATGATTTGGCCCGTTACTTTTTCTTCTCTGTCGTTGTAGGAACAATGTAAACGTTACTTAAATATTGTGTGACATGCTTCTGGAAACTAAGACCTTCGAAGTGAAGTTGCAAAGTAAAACCCTTAGTGAAAATCCACTTCAAATTTGGTTATATCTTCAACCATTTTTGAGATATAAGTTTTAAGAGCTTGAGAGAATTTAAAACAGATGACATTGCACAGTGTCAGGATTCTTTTGTTAAGCCTGTATAATTTGCCCCTTAATTGCTTAATTAATGAGTTTGACATTGGTAAATGATTTCGATATTTGTGAAAAAGAAAAGCCGTGCTTAAAACGAAACCCTCTGGGTATATACAGTCCTCAAATGGCCTCGAAATCAAGGTTACATAAACAAATGTTTACCGTGAGACATACCAGAGGAGTGGACCCATCTATTGACATCACAAATTTGCATAATTAACCAATGTTTATTCATGACACAGCTCTGAGACACTACTTTGCTTGTAAAGTTGTCAATCTATGACGGATTTTGATGGAATTTGTGGTTGTTTGTAATATCATCAATGCATAGAGCACCAATATGTCAATACTCCAAAATGTCATTTTTACCTTTAAGACATGATTGCCTGTCCATTGTGTAATACCAATGCTCATTCTGACAATAAAGAAACCCTGTGTAAATTCTGCAAGTGTTTCTGACATTTTCAACAGAATAAAACGTATTTATCTTTATCGAGTATTTCGTTATGCTAGATACCTAGCATGAGGGACATAAATTTCGTAATGTGCACTATTATTATTCTTCTAGATATGTTATGCGATTCTCCTTTGGCTTTGTTCTATAAACGCTTAAATCAATACACGTAGAAAACTTTTTATTAAAAATGAAACCATGTCATTTTTACTGTTTTAGCTGAATTACTTCCCTCTTGCGTTTTCAGTCGCCGCTTTACGGTGGTCCGTCGATCTTGTCATTTTGAAAACGTATTGATAAAAAAATAAACAATCAAACAAATAAAGGCAAACGACACTTCAAACACTGACAAACCGGTGTATATTCGCAGTTACATTCCCCTGATTGGATTGATAAGTTCTCGATTTGAATGGAACACTAGTCCCTGGCGCAGATATGTGTTCCCTACAATGAAGATGATACATTCTAATTTCTATCAAGAAACGGCATTATTTTATATTGTAATCTAGATCGTCGTTACATATAATCGGCTTCTATATAATAAGACACGGTATCTAGTAAAAATGGTTTTTCAACATCTACACACAGCGTTAGTTTGTGTAATAGTTTTGTTGATTACAAATGAGAGTTACCAGTAAAATGTACTCGAATTTTTTCAGAGCTGCACTGTGATGGACAAAATAGTGACGGATCGATCGAGTTTTACATTCAAAATATTTCTTCTTGGATCAAAACTCTACTGATACAAAATACCAATTTTTCAAACCTACAGTTTGGAAGTTTAACTAATATGCCGTTACTTGACCAGTTACCATTTCGCAACAACCAAGTAAGAACAGTACATGAATCTCTTGGTGGGAACAAAATCCAGTTGATCTATCTGGCATAACTCATGATAATTTGAAAGAAATTCCAGTAAAAGTTCTGCTAATTTGGAAAAATTTAGAACATCTATACTTACATTTTAATAAAATAACTATCGTGCCAGAAAACTCTTTTATAAACAACAGGAAACTTAAAGTCATTGCTTTGGATGACAATATTATTCACACAGTTACATCTGAGTCCTTTAAGGGATTGCCTCAACTACAAGAGTTATTCCTAGACGACAATGCCTTACACTATTTTCCTTTCAACCAGTTTTACAATGGCAGTCTATCGACAGTAGTTTTTTTATTCCAATAGGATTTTTTTTTCACCAAATAACTGTGCTTTCCTTGATCTGAAGACTTTCTCCCATTGTGATAACTTTCTCACTGATTTCAATACGTTTGCGTTTGGGAAGGAAGCACATGGCTTAAAATTGTTGCTTCGTGAAAACAATATGCTAAGCATTATACCCATTCATGCCTTAAAGCTACTGCCACAACTGGAAAGATTGTCATTAAACAACAATAATATAACGTTTATACCAAAACATGACTTTATTAATAACACCAAATTGCATACAGTTCTATTACCTGATAATTTGATACAATCAATCCACCCATTTTCTCTTCAAGGAATGGACAGCCTTAAATATTTGGAGCTGAATGAAAATCAATTGGTAGCAATACCGCCTGATGTCTTAATAGTAGATTTTTCGCTACAGGTACGTAATAATCCATTATTTTGTAATTGCAGCATCGCACACCTTCAACATTTTTATATTAACAGCGATTATTAAGTGTATGAATACGCATGTTACGATCCAAAAGAATATCTCGGCATGGATATTTTGAAGTGGCCGTCGGACCATTGCGCAAATACGCACCACATCCGATATCAGTACGTTGGTAACAGTAGATGAGCGTACTGATAGTGAAATATCGGACTTTAAATATTCTTATTGATGGTATTTTGTGTCGTCCTGTGTTTGATTTTGTTAATCAATGGATGTGTATTCTTGAGTAAAGAGGAGGATGACGTAATACAGGAATGAGTCTTCTTCACATGAAGCGACACACACCATTGGCGGCTTTATCATTGCATTCATGATATTATCCTTGGAACACGTTTAGATAGTGTTCACAATATTGACAATGTGAAATGACAGGCTCTCTTGCAAGTTTCCTTCTTAGGCAGACGGTTTATGCTTGGCATTTTCATTACTGTGCATTGATTCTTTTTTTACGTAAAATTACACAGCAGCCTACATTGATGATGACAGGACTCTATATTACGTATTATATAGGTCGTTACAATTTTTACTATTGAAGATTATTCGAATGGATTTAAACTTACAAACAAGACTTAAGCATATATATATCATTTCAAATCATTTATCTCACTGCATGTTCTTGATCATTGGCGTAGCTAGAAATGGACGGAGTGGACCACCCTAAAGGAAACTTTGGAGTAATAAATGTCCGGCTGCAAAACTGAAGAGAGAGAGAATTGGAGATAGAGGAGGAGGAAAAGATGGCCTGGTTTAACATGAATAAATGGAAGGAAAAATTGGCAATGCAAACATAAGAACTGAATGATACTTGAACACTGTTTCAGTCATTAGTCATGAATGAACCTGAGAAAACTGGGATATAGAAAGGAGGAGAAAAGACAATTCAACAACCAAAGGAGACAGAAAACATTGAAAGCGATTACAGCTTACAAACCTGAAGAATCAAACTGAAAAACAGAAGATATAAATAAACATAGAAAAAATGATCGCAAAGCAATGGACATTTTAAACTGAAAAGCATCTCCATAGTTATTTCTAGGTCCCGAACTTCCTACAGTAGAAATATAATACTTGAATTTATCTTAAGTCTGAAAATTTTCAAATATCCTAACTCTCACTCTGTTTATTTACTGGATACAAACAATCTTCCCTTTTACGTCCTGAACAGTTCCGGTAACTAGACAGAGATTTTGCAACCCACTTGCGACTTTGTAAGCTACACCAATAAATGGAAGCTTCTGCGTTGAGTACATCTCTGACAATGAGATCTATCTCACACAGTAACCTGGAGGGAAAGAATTTGATCATGGTCACGAAAGCTATTTCTTTACGATAACCGTGAGCACTTTCCCATCATCAAACCCAATGTGAGGAAACTACCTTTAGTTTTATTACTAAAATTATACATTTTAAATTTAAATCCAGCGTCTGAAAAAAGCCTATTCTTAAATATCGAAGTTCGTTCGTCCAAATTTAAGTCTTTTCGGAAGAACCGAATTTTGGTATAACAAATCACCAAATAGTTAAGATATCTACTTGTTAAATCAAGATTTAAGTGGAAAGAAAAAATCAATAGCCGGTAAACCAATTAGGTGAACTCATTGCTATACTCTAAAGTTAGACGACGTTTGCGTGTAATTCAAAATACGCAATTTTAAACAATTATAATAACAGTACGACATGTACGTCTGTGGTGGCGGAACCGCCAGTAGATTGTTGGCTAAACCACCAATAAAAATATGAAGGATAAAGCCATGTTTAGTATTCGCATATTTGTGAAAAGCTCGAAGAATACATGAAAGAAGATGTATTATTCATGTAGCATCTCATTCTATCAGATGTGTGTTACCAATTTTCATACATTGATTTTTTTTCTCATTAATTGAAACATGGAAAGTATGTTAACCTGTCCCACGTTGAACAAAATTATGGTAAAGCGGCTGCTTTGGATATGACATAATTTGCGACCATTAATATGGTGTTAAGAAAAAGTTTGTTTTGGATTCTTGTGATATCTAAAATGACCTTATTAAAGGAAGTGTCCGTTACTGATTTTAAAATGCATAGTTATACTCGATCATTCATCACTGAAATAGAAGCAGCCACTAACTCTCTTTTCGACATGTAAATATCAATGATTTGGTAATACTGCTAGCCCTGTAACCGATATGTGAATACTGATGATTTTGTGTTGCCACTAGTTTTCTATCTGAGTGAATACAATTTTTTTCCTGTTAAAATTTGCTTAAAAATATCTGGTTTTTTTTTTCACAGATAGATGAAGAAATGTTGTATTTGACGGCCTGTGTTTTCGTTTTACACAATATTTCTACCACGAAATAAATTCCTACGGTCGAAATACATGCAGTCGATATTAATATGGTGCGCTAATGCACCCATTGCTTATTTTGTAAGGCAGACAGAAAGCTGTGCGCACAGACCTTAGATATGAATTCCGTTTACAGTATCAAAGCACACTAAAATGTTCCATATTTTGCAAAGGTTTTAATAACCCTTTGGCTAAGATGGCTACGTTCCACCATTCAATTTCCTCTCTCCGTCTACGGATCGGTTGGACTTGTTAAACACAAAACTGTTTCATAAATAGCAAAGCAAAAATGGCCAAAGCAACTACCCATTTTTGTAGTATTTTTAAAGCTCTCTGACTGTGTTACTCGACAGGCAAGTATAGTCTGTAATGTGTTGTTGACCATCTTTGTTTCTGAAGGTCTCTGTGAGCGTTGCCAGTTATTGAGTCCCGTCCAATACTAAAGGCCGTATTTTTAATTATATAAGAGGTTGCATCGGAGGAATAATGAAGACTTTAGTCTGGGGCTAGTCACCATCATTCGCTACGAGTCCTTACTTGGGTCACCTGTTAACAAAATCATTGACACCCACCAGAAAAAGTAAAACAAAATGATCATGAGGTCTTTTTCTACTAGTTGTAGTCCATTATAATCTGGCTCAGCCTTCGGTGAAGCACGACTGAATGTTTAGTCCACAGAAATCGACTGTCAAGCAGACAGACTTCTCTCACAATGGTAAAATTTAGTTGTCTAACAGTGGGGGAAAGAGGACATACTTCTCTTATGGAGACAGAGTATCAAGTGTAAACGCGTTTACCTCATTTAATGGTCTCCGCGTACGTGCTATGTAGGCTAGACTTTAAAATGGTATTCGTGAAGGTCGAAGGTGTCGTGGTTCTGAACAATAAATTGTAAAGGGAAGTAAAACTAAATCGACTGTTGGGGGTTCGTATTAATTACCTCCAAATGTGGTAACTAATCTAGTTGTCGTCTCCATAATTTTTAGCGAACGATAATTTCCAAACTGTAACTGAAATTTACACAGGGGGCTCTATTTTGCGCAACAAAGATGTCAATGACGTAACTTTCAGCACGAATTTGAAAGCTACCTATAACAATATTAAAAAAAAACGACTCTCTTCGTTACAGAGACATGTTTTCAACACAACATGTTCATGGTTTAGAATATGTTAAAACATAAGTAGAATGTCATGATTGCTTCAGGCTAAACCATCTGGTGATTGAATCAGTGTGGACTGATTTGTTTATTTTTTTCTTCTAATTCATAATCAATATAAACGGTTCCTATAACTACCATTGGAGTGCAGAATCCATTTAATATATAGTGTGTTCTTACATATTAGCATTATGTCTTACAGTCTGATTGATACATTAGTAAATTATTGAACCAGCTATTAACAGCTATTTTAGAAGGCAGTGTACTCTGTGAAACTAGCAACGACGGCGCAAGTGATGAAGGAGAGAAACTGTCCTGAGCACGATTTGTGAAATGTTTAGAGGTCTATGGCATTCACTAGCAGGATTTGGAAATGTTTTCATAGACAAACTTTGGTGACGAAAGGTAACTTTGGAACAATTTGTACATGAGCGCGTGATCAGAAACATGTCGATTAGTATTAACAGACATTTCAGATACACTCTCACAGTATCAACACGTCGCGAAAGTTTACATCGCACTAATTTTGTGTGACTATAGGACATTTGTGTAATATCTGCGAGTCGGGGAATCATTTGAAAATGATAACATTTTGAACAAAATTAAGTGCATTTATTAGATTTTCAGGATGTGACCTGCAATAGGCTATCTAACGTAAGAAAGTTATCTCGTCTGAATTTCCACTTTGGCAAAGCCAAGCTCCACGTAGTGTATGAGTCTACATATACACAGTTACCCAATTCCTTGGCCTGATCAGTTCTTACCGGTCATGGTAAATGACCGTTGACAGTTCTTACCGTAAATGGTAAATATTTAACTAGTGTTGTATTATAGCACGATAACACAGGTTTGAAAAGTAGGCAGATGTTACTGCGGATGGGATGGTAGTAATAATTTGAACAACTCAATCTTTCATGAGCAGTGGGTTAGGGGACTCTCTCAAGGGTTGTGTAACATTACTGAGTTTCACATTGGAAAGTGATATCGACATTTTTAAATGAAAAATACATGTTTCCAAAATAAAACCCTCTGGGCATATGAAATTCTCAAATGTCCTTGTTATAAAGATTACATCATAGTCATGGGTTTGAATCCAATGTAAACAGATGTCAACGTTATCATGCTGCAGCAACATTAAGTAAGAAATACACTTTCAACAAGTGTCTACTACTAAAATGGCTTGGATAAAAGACTATCAGCGAATTGATCAACCTTGTTCATTCCAACAAACTAGATTTTGACGTAAAAGGACAAACAAAAAAGGAATTGGTGTCTTAAATAATCGCGTTTTATTGAGACGAAACCGCGAAAAAAAAACATGTCAACAATATTCGTACGCAAAACATAAAGTAACACATAAACAAAAGATAACAATAACAATTGACATGGCAGCAATTCATACATTAGTTTGCCCTTAGGGAGTGTACTTCATGTGAGCATGCTTTGGTTCTGTGTACGTGTATTCCCTTGGCGACGTGTACGGAACTCAGAATGCTTAGTTACTTATTTACAGAGCATTATATAGTGCAGGGACTTCCTTTATGGCCTACTATGACTAGACCGACTTTAGTTAAAGGCAGTTACAGATTTATTGAATATACATTACGATAAGTATTGAAAATATTTGACGTATCCATCTCGGCCCTTAGAGCGGCAGGCCCTAACTTGCCATGTGGATGTTTAATCACTCATACACGGTTCAACAAAGAAGAATTCTACAGGGCCAAATCGATACTGTCAGACATTGCTGTAAGATCACTTTATGGTTGGTTTGAATTTCCTTTCCTGTTGAAGTTTTTCACAGTATAGAGCTTAGGCTTACCATTCAATAGGCCTAAATACATTATTTGTGCTGTGGAGCTATCTGTCCCTAAGAATATTAATCTGGCAGTTGTATGAAGACCAGTAAGTCGGTGGAACAAAACCAATATGGGGGAGATTGAGTTTTGGCACTACTGTCTAAGCATCGGTTGTCCCGGAGCGTTCAAGAAAATTTACGGCCTTGAAATCCTTACCTAGATGGCCGAAAACGGCACTTCCCGTGAGTTCTAAGTTGTGTGTATCCAGCCTTAATATAGGGATCTTATGTCTGCAATTTCTCAATCACGAGGAAGTTCCATCTATGAAAAAAAGAAAAATCACATGGCTTTAGATAATACATCTTACAGAGATTCATGAAACCTTTTATATGGATCTAGGGGCAAGGCCCCCGGAAAGTTTGCTGCTCCTTGGATATCAAAATGGGAAAGCAGGTGCAGCTGCCTGGGTAGAACAAGGCTAAACCTAACTTTTTGTCCTCCATTAACATTCATCTTAAAATTGAAACTATGTGAAAGTTGGGAAAGTTGGAAAATATGTAAAGATGTGCGTACATCTCGTACATTCCCCCTCCCCTATTTGCTGATTAGCCACAACTGAAGCTATGTCTTAGTTTTATAAAAACAAAAAAAGCAGAATTGCGTGAGCGACAGCAGTAGACCAAGTGCTCCCTGTTCCGCTGACCTTCAGCAAAGGATTGAACTGGGGGAAATAATGACTTCATTAAATTTCCATACATTCTCTACAAAGTCTTGGGTAGCGTATCAAAAAAAAATGATAGAAATACCTCTCAGTTGCAGGAAATGGCATTTCTCAGTCTCTTTGGTCTTGTTAATTTCTGCTAAATTTTCCTTATTTTATAAAAAAATTACACTTCTACTATATTGATGTTATATTATGTTTTTTTTATTCTGGTTACAAAAAGGGGCGGTGAACAAATGTGTTAGAGTCCCCGTTCCCCCCAAAGCAACGTCCATGGCGGATAACGTACGGTTCACTGACTGAAATTGGCAATGGGAGTTGAGGATTCTTCTCAAGTAAATATGAATTGTTAATATAATATAATACATTACTACAATGACTGCACTGATTAAAGTGACAGTGAATATTCTAAATTATCTAGTTGGATGAGTATACTTCAGCACAATAAAGAAAGGAATTTAAAGTGTAATGGGTGTTTAATTTTCTTTAATTTAATGAGCCATTCTAGTAAATTCAAATTAGCAGCGACATTCACTATATCAGTCACTGATTTTCAATTTGATCATATAATACTCTTGAAGTATCTTTAAGAAATCTGTTTGTTCGAGTCCTACTTCCAGTTAAAGTGATATCACAGAGGTACTACATAGACAATGTAGGGTAGAATATTTGAATTGAATACATATTCTGTCGCATGTTTGTTGAAAAACGACACAATAATAACATAAAATTTACTTGCAAAGTAACCCATATGAGGTTTGTCGACAGAGTGACCTGAGACCGCAAGTGGTCACTGGGGGTACGGTTTGTTCTGTATCGTGGCGACCCTCCTGAATGTTCGGTGAGTGTTTTTGTTCTCTTTTTATACTTAACCTAGAAACATGTATGGAAAATTGGTGCGACATCATATTTAGAATTCGGGAATCGCGATAGCAGGTGGTCACTGCGTCGAAGAAGTCCGAGAAAATGTTCCACGTTGAAGCCGAGTCTCACCGCCCCAGGGCCTCTGTTTCTTGTGAACGTCTGTGTGACGGGGAGGCTTTTGCTTCTTTGCAAGGCAGTAGACGTCGATTTGCCTGGTGAGATTTGACCCGTCTTTTTCGTTCGGGATGTGTTTAGTTCATGGTGGGTTTCCCGGCTGGTTGAGGGGTGTTTTGCTCTGGGGAACATTTTGATTGGGTCTTGCTTGTTGGTGAGTGTTCCGTTTTGTTATGTTGTAAGTGCCGCTGGCGGTGTCGTTATTGGTTAAGGCTGGGTGGGTCACGTAAAACGCACATATAGTCATAGAAAGAGGAACTCTTCGACATTTTTCTTAGGCAACAGCATTATCAGCACACTGCGTCACAGAAACATGATCACTGGACGTGATTTTGTGTCCAAATGACCAGTTACGCAGACAGTAGCCCTTGCAAGGCATACCAAGTTTATTTCAGACCTTCCCTACAGTCCACCGCCCAACTTGACTTTTCGTGACCACCCACTAAGAAAAAAAACATGATATGATGAGCAAGCACAGCGCAGGGTTACGCAGCGCACTTCTGCAGTGCCCCATTTATGTTGTGTTGTAACTCAGCGTCATGACGCAGAGTCGCAGCGAAGCGTTCTTACACAAGCTACGTTCAATTACGGGAGTCTGCATCGCTCACATACCTAGTAGAGCCAAAGCAGTAATAGTGACAAAATCCGTATCGGTTGGAATTAAATATTTTAGAACTTTGCATTATTACAACACCTTTGCTTCATGAGTGGAGCTTCTCAAAAACGACAGGATGAATACAGCAAGTTCAGCAATAGGTTATCACCAGAAACAACATAATTTTGGAAAACTCAAGAGCATACTCTGTTAATTATGAATATGGTTCTAGTCTTTGCTGAAATATCAATTACGACTGAAGTTAGTTACGTTAAATAGAATGTATATAAAATAACACTTAAAAATGAACTGTGTCGGAAAGTTGTTAAAATGCGATCACACAAATTTAAAAAGAATATGGCCATGCTTGTTCCTATATATTTATAATTGTTCGTCAGAGAGGCGAAAAAGCTCTCTATCAGTAAACCGTAAAATTGTACTTTTAGCTGTACCCCAGGAAACCAGCCACTTTGTTCTATTTTGGCTATTCTGTTTAGTTTATTTATTTTTGAGGGGTTACGTTTCGATTTCTAAGCCAAGAAACGCTTCTTTAAAAAAACACCTTCTCTGAGATGAGCTTCAATGACAAAGGAAATCTCTCGGGGGTGTTTAGAATCTCACAACAAGTCTCAGAGTTTCGTCTTTCAAGTCGATGTAAAAAAAAATAGTTAC
This sequence comes from Stichopus chloronotus, assembly GCA_021234535.1. Classification (NCBI taxonomy): domain Eukaryota; kingdom Metazoa; phylum Echinodermata; class Holothuroidea; order Aspidochirotida; family Stichopodidae; genus Stichopus; species Stichopus chloronotus. Next base: position 22,112,120 of record CM037833.1, on the reverse strand, counting down.
ACAGTTAATACGTTTTCCTCTTAAAAGTCAACGTCAACAGCAAATAGCAATTATGTCTATGAACACTTCTCCTTTTTTAGATTGCGAATGATGATACAAATGACATAAAAAACATAAACTCTGTAAGTATGCTCTTTTGATATAAAGCAAGTGATGATGAGCAATATATTCATCATTTAGGGTACTTGACTCCAAATCTGCCCGTATACCTTAGGCTGCATGGTCCAGTCCCTCAGGTACTGCAGCCGCACGAACAATTAAAGCTTCTTTAATCTCAAACCCAACGAATGTCGCTACATTCACCTTCGTTCAACGGTAAACTCTTGTTCCACGACTGCTCTCAGTTTCAACAATGTAGGACAGTATTCGTCCGGTAGGATAGCCACACGGCAGATGGCTCCAATGAATACGAAGTAATCTCGATCTCCTGTCACTAGATGCAACTATTCCCTCTGGAGAAGAGGTTGGAACTGCAAAGAAAGAATAAGAAGGACAGTAACGGTGCATTTCTTTTACCATGATAGCTACTTTTTCTACGAATGGACAATTTTGCACAAACTATACTGAAAACTCCATATTCTAGAAAACACTTTGTAAGGTTATCCGTTATATTTCCTACTTCGGCAGACCATTTAATTCTATTTAAGGTGACTTGTCAATAAATGTTTATAACGAAATTCATTTTGCATGCATTAAAGAATATTTTCAAATCAATGATTGGGCGGACTGTGTGAAGGCAATTGAAATCTCTTTTGTAGAAAATAAAATGTTCTCTTTTAATTTATGAATATTTTTTCTTTTTAAATGTGGGGACTCAAAAGATTCTTTTTAATAATCACTATCTCGTACTGATTATTCTCATATTTTAGCTGTATAATCACGGTGTGTGTCCGTACATTATTTTGAAAACGTAACGTGGTATCGGGGATAATGAGGGGGTGATAACAGTATGGGTATTTACCCAACGGAGCCAAACTTGTCCCCCTTTAAAAGATACTCGTTATCTATTGCAATTGTTTCTTTGTCTGAAAATTAGACCTACCTGTTTCAGATGCGCGGACCTGTTTCGAGGTACTGTAAGGACCATTCCAATCGTCCACTGTTACAGTGAAATTGTATATATTTTTTGTTCATGTTTCCTTTTCTGTAATCACGTTCACTGGTGCTTAAAGTCTAGGTGATGTTCACTTGAATTGTCGGTTCTCCACAGTTATCTAAATCAATTCGTACCACAGATATAGTTTGACTTTTAACCGAACAATCGCCTGTCCGATGTGGGAAACTCCAGTTAGCTGTGACACTTGGCCAGCCATGCCGATGAAATAATGTCGGTAGCTCCAAGCTTATCTTAATTTTGGGGGAAAAAAATGAATTATTTAGTCCACTGACTTACTGATAGTTTGAATGGGGGAAGATATATTCTGAAGGTAAAAGAAGTGAGAAAGTAGTGGAATGAAATTAAAGTCTTACGGCGTAACAAGTTTCTTGTTACGTTGAGGTAAGATCTGAATAAAGAATGAAAGTCGTTAATATCTTCTCACATATTATGAAAATAAAAGCCATTTTTCGGAAGTAAAATAAACCTGTCTGGTTAAGCGGAGAAGATCTTGAGAAAAAGACTACTTGTTAAGAAGAACTGTTGAACACTCACTGGATGTTTTTTTTTTTTGCTCATAAAGCCTGCTGTCAGTTTGATTCTCTTTGAACAGCATATTGAACAGGTAAGTGGTTTTTATCGTAAAGGAGAGTATACGTCATCACCTGACAGATCGCCATAAATAACAAACTTTTTTTCTGCTTCATTTGACAATTCAAAGAGTGGTGAGCATAATTGGTGATTGAAAAATGTCCTGCACGGACCGTCATGAACCAATGTTTTCCCGAAAAACAAATTATGAAAAAATTAAAGCACCTGCGTCAGCTCGTCAATAATCCGAATGTAATATGTAGAAAAAAAAATATTGCACCAAAGCAACGACTATTTGAGAAGGTTGGTTTACCCCTTACAACTTGCGTGTTATGTGCGTTAAAAAACGTGCGTAATTGACACACTTAATTATTATTAACAACTTAATTATTGCAAGTAAAATGGCCAGTTCTTGTACCCTACTTAACATCAAAAGCTCATACTTGAGAATACGTGACATTGCTCACCATAAAAAAAATTAAAGGAGTTAAAAAGTTAACAAGTAACGTGTTAAATAAAGCAGATCGGTCAAAGTGACTACGGCAAGTTAGTTGAATGAATGGCGTTCTTTCCGAAAAAAAAAAAAAATCACTCATATGTTTTGTATGAAATCACAGTGCAAAGTGTAGATGATTTGTTTTTTATTACAAATAACAAAGAAAGATTCACTGACTGCTTATTATTTAAAACTAATATATTATTCACAATTGAATATTTTAAATAACAATTTGTTTAAAGAAATACCACATTGATAAAGCGATTGACTAATGTAAAGCAAGTTAATGACAATAAAATTACATACTAGTTTCATATGTTTTCAACTGTTTTTGTCATTATAGCAGTTCTTCTTATTTATTTCACTACAGCAAGGTAAACAACCACTGTAATACCTCTGCACGGTACCGTGAAAAATTCTCATAATTCACGACTTCTCAACTTGTCACCATTTTTAAGACTTATACTCAGCTTATTACTTTACTGTACTCCATAGATGCCTGCTTATCATTAAGAACGTTTTCGTGGTAAGAATATCTCCTTCAAACGCCATCCTTGTGTGGACTTATCCAGGCACTTACTTTTCAAAGATTGTCACCCCGCACGACTCTAGAACTACGTCTTTTATTTCGTGCTGCACTCAAGGAAAAAATCACAATTTTAGTGTCATACGCTTTGAACTTAGACGAAGCAATGGACATGCCGATACCGTCAAGAAACATCTCCGAGAAGGAAACGACAAAAACATTGAACGTTAGTGGCCTAATCCGTCAGCCAGGAAGTCATGTGACTGTTAATTCCATACCTTTTTTTAAAATTTGTATTAGTTTAATCATCACATTAATTGCCGTGCTTACGGTCAAAACACATAAATCTATTCACACATTAAAGTAAGAAGATATCTCTGGGAACTCCATCAAGTGAAGAATATTAAATATTGTAACAAATACCGCTTTTCCTTTCTTGTTTCCTACATGCTCCGTATTTATAGCAAAAACTATATGTATGCTTACTGTATGGACATTGTGGACAACATTCCTCTGGGATGACCACTATCTCGGCCGACGAGCATCCCGCTTCCGAAGGACAGGATTCGTTGTTAAAGGGAAATAGGGCGTTTGTATTAGAGAAGACATCCATATTTTTTAAACCAATTTTTGTGGATGTAGAATGATAGCGTGTTCAACATAAGGAAAGACAGTAGCCTTCTTTCAAGAAATAGCTCCTCACAGTTAGAAATTCAGTTATTTCTCACTCAACACTAATTTGTTCACGCAAACTTTTCAAAATTCAAATGATGCATCTTCCGTCACTCATCACATGCATAATGTTTTGAGGAGATGAAGCTTTGGTAGATGTTTATTGATGAGACTGAATGGTTTAACAATGATTACCGCTGTTTTCTTTTGCATGTAATGTGACTGTGTTCTAAACGCCCTATTTCCCTTTAAAGGTCGTTGTTCCATTATTGCAGGTGAACACCGTGCATGGGTCTAACCGAGTTGATTGTTTATGGATATGATATAGTCCTCGCAACAGGCATGGATGTCGATTATTAATGTTCACTTTGAGAAAAAGAAAACAAAATACTTTCAACGGGTTATTTTAAACAGGTTGTTTTTGTTTTGCATATACCCATTGTGAACTATCGAGGAATCGACTTTTGACAATGACAAATGTATATCCTGTTTTCCACATGAAAAAAAGGTATCGGTAAATCGAGTCAAATAAAATGACTATCATCCAATATTGTGTTTAGGCTGGCTATGTGTCGTCTTGATTGTTAATCGAGAAATATAAATGTATCCTACTTGACTTTGCGTATTCACTACACTATAGCAAAGTCATTTTGTAATATTATCCCATAATATGTTTCTTACCCTTCTAAAGTATATCTGTTATCAATCTCAAGAGCGTGCTCACGGATAACTCTTTCTTCACACACAAATCTAACCTTTTTTTCATACTGGCCGACAAGCTAAATCAATTCAGTAGTACCAAGCACCTGTGAAGTAAAGTCATACTGTCTTACTAACAGCATTGTAAATCGCAATATTCAACAAACACTGTAAGAATAATTATTTTCATCTTCAATTTGAATACTGTATGTTTATAACATGTTGTGTGTTGTTGTTGTTGACATACACTAGCACAAAATTTCATAACTGTGTTCAATGTACCTGTCAACTGTATCCCTTCTAACAACAGCATCAAACTGTACCAATTTTCTGGTGCAGTATTAAGTGCGAAGTGCAATTTTAGAATTTTAGAAAGTTTAAAACAATATTATTATCTGTCAACAAGACAGCAAGGTCTCCATTAGCACTCTTTTGGCAGACTTTGAGATTTCGGTGGGCACACTTGACACTATTATTTCAGTTAATATAATTTTATTACGTATTACATATTTCCATCTCTTCACTTTGGCCAAAGGGATGTATTCGGATCAAAGGCAGTTTTCTACTCATATGTTGCTTACGTTGTGCAATACTAAAACGGCTACATCATAGTCATGACACAGTTCAGTAAATTAATTTTTTAATACTCATTATCAAATTTGCAAATCCCTTATATAGAAGCAAGATGCACTAGAAAGAGCATTTTAAAAGTAAACAGATACACATGATTTTTGTGAAGGGCAAAACAGACCTCAATGATCATTGATTAAAATTGAAAATGTTAATGTAATTTGTTTAAAGGCAAATAACAAATAACAATTTTCTTTTTAAGCACTTGTTTGAATTTCTTCATTGTAAGCAGTGAAAAGATGATAAATTGAACAGAAAGTATTGCATCTAGTTGTGACTATAACAACTGATTATGATTAGGTTGTAAAAATGTCTCAGCTGTTCTAAATATTGAATATATTGTGTTAAACTAAGAACGTAGGCTCAGGTACACTCTTGAGACGTAAACCTCACAAATAAACTTGCGTCTACGTTATGAAAATCTAAGCAGAAGGAATGTATCGACATTTACCATCTGAATCACTAGGAGAACTCCACGATTGGTGAGCCACTAGAGCTCCACGACGTTGTATCATCGGTGAAGAATGAAGAAAAAAAACACACGTAACTTAGCAACATCACCAAAATAGGTCTACAAATTCTCAGTGCCTTTGTCATATTCGTCTATGTTGTCTGTCTTTCATTAAATAAAGTGTGTTACATTGTGGTTATTATATATTTGGTAGAGGGTTAATTGAACCAGGCACGGCTTTAAGACGTTAAGCTTGCTGAAACATCCAGCCTACTCTGTACACAGCACGGGTATACATTACTGTTGTATTTCTTAACTGCCCCACCTCTTCCTTTTACCGTAACATCTGATTACACTACCCAAGCTAACTTCGCGTTTATGCCCTTTACTAGTAAACACAATATTTGATTTGCCCGACGTGTTTAAGAAATATCATCTACTCGATAAATAAAAAATAAACTGCGTCATTGCAAATCTATTATTTTTCCTCCCCCCCCCCCTTTCTGGTTTTGCTTGTTAGTTTTTTTTTCCTTTCTCCTTTTTTTCTCCACTTTTCTTATCTACAAGTTTATATTGTATACAATCACAGACTTTACAGTGCTCTGACAGGGACCAGAACAGAAACGTGAAAACTTACTTCTGGTCTCTCTTCCTTTCGTGTAGTATATTTATGATTCTTTTTGCCTATGCTATACTTGTTTGTCTTGCTTTGTTATTATTACCTACAAAGGAAGGAAATAAACTGAACTGGGTGACCAATGCAAAGACGAATTACGACTAATTTGATAAATTTAATTCCAGCTTCCTATCTGCCACTTAAAAGAGTACTTATGGCATTTCCAAACTGCTTATAGTTCGTTAGAGCTGGAAAATGAGTTGAAAATTTGTCAGTGAAAGTCCTCGAAGTATGTCATAGCAACTACGAAAAAAAAATACATAAATGAATATGTGCATCCATTCCCATTGATGTGAGTAACGGTTGCTGTTTGCTGTGCTTTCTTGTGGAGTCTGAATTTTGAAGGGCGCCCAAAAATGTCGAAATAAACTTCATATTCAAATATCTGGAAAATGAGTGTATAGGATTTTTTCTTTTTGAGAGAGAGAGAGATATTTTGTGACTGGTGGTCTTTTCCCATTTTCTCTTCCCTGAAAGACTGACAAAAAACAAAGGCAAATTACCTGGCGATTACAACCCACATTTAGCTTTAATTAAAAAGCTGCGTGACGTCCTGCCGCCAAACCTACTTCTTTCTAGGTGCTCCAATTTGGAAGACCAAGGAAGTACACCTTGGTATACTAATCTCATCAACAAAATTGCCATACAACTGTAAAGACTAACATTTGAACTGGCTCTAAATACATATCGACGTCTCTAGTTCTCAGCACAAATACTGAACTAAATTAATGTTGAGCAGAATATGGTGCAGCATCTAGCACATAATGCCAGATCAAGATGGATATCTCATTTACTCGGATTAGTAGAGTAATTCATCTACTTAATAACTGTCAGTCTTGAAATGAAAATTAAATCTGAATAGTTTTTGTTCCGTGCACATCCCATTTGAAGAAAGTATTGCCTTTGTTCCATTTTTGCCAATCCATATAACCAGGGAAAGCGGTAACGTATGGTATACGTGCAGATTCATACTCTCACCTAGGAATTCTGATCACATACCCGGTAAAGGTTTCGTTTACGCTATATACAACGTAAAGTCAACGGATTTGGAAGGTAGTGAAAAAAAAATATCCACTGTGACTTTATTTGACGTAATCTCATTTGACATTAAGTCTTTTTCCTACTATTTTCTCTATTGTTGAATCGACAGGATATAACAGTCACAACACAGTTCTCTTCTACATGCCTTGAGTTTAGAAATCAAATTGAGCTGTCGTTGACGAGTGTGTCGGGAAGATATCAGTACCGACCTAACTTCGTTCCTGGAGACTGTTGCGTCAGGCTCAATTTCCATATATTGTTCAGTTTCCAATATTTGACTCAGCCCTAGATGTATGGCTCTAAAGATCACGGATTTGACATTATAATCCTCTCAATGGTTTGTGGTGAGGTTTGCTCTAGGTTTGTGGTGGCATGCAGAAGGTTTCCATTTTTTTTTCTTTTTTCTTTTTTTCCATCGGGAGACGTATGTCGCATATTGTGAAATGTCTTCGTTTCATTTTTTTTGCAATACTAGCAACATGCAATAATGTATTACATAATGCAGTAAGGCATAAAATATAAAAAAAAACGTTATTATTTCAGTTGCAACGCTGACAAAATAGTTCACTTTTTAAACTCTTAAGAAAAGATACTTTAGAAATTCGAATGAGTCTCATTCTCGAGTAATCTGAGGAGGCGTGGAGTTCAGGTGACTTATGCCCTTGCAAAATAATGGATCAATGCGGACAAATGAGAGAGGCAAGAAAAGAAGTTATACCCTTGTGGGAAGCATGAATATTCTGTATTTGGTAATCTTCTGCTAATCAAACTGTAAGTTCTTATCTCGCGGGCTTTTTTTTTTTTTTTTTGCTGGTATCAACTTTATTCTTCATTAAGCTAAAAAGGTTTGCTTTAGCAGTGAACCTTAAGTTTGTTAGTGTTACAAGAATTTACATCTGCGACAGCATGTTTTCATTACATGCTACTCTTCTTTTGGAGAATTTCCACATTTCACTAGTATCAGTTATTGATGGTAGCATAAAAAAAAAACGTAAAAGTAGCAAGCAGTTGAGAAACTACTGCACACAGTAAGTAATGTCACATATTAGCAACAGTTGTGATTGTTAAACAATTAGAATCGACTTCTAACTTCATTTTCGTAACTTTCACATTGCTACATCACTTTAAATTTGGATAACCATGTGTTTGTCAACATCTTATAACCTAGAGGTAATGACTTTGTTATTAACAAAAAGAGGGCATGTCAAGAGTATTCAGACTATCCAGAACACCCATTAATGTAACCACGTAGTCAGGTGTTTGCCCTTTACTGAAAGAGCCAATTCTGTGAGATCGAACATGAATGCTTATATAACCGCATGGCTGTATTTGGACTTACCGTACCAATACAAAACTGACTTAAAGCTTACTTTCATGTGATCCTCTGTTAGTCCTCAATTACACCGTTATGGATAAATTACACTGTTCGAATTGGTGAAATTCCTTTTCCTTAAAATTTTCCATACATGGCCAGGATATTAAAATAAGGTTTCAGATAACACTGTTTTTGTTTGTAGATAAGAAATTAAGTTAAATCTATACAACTATGGCTTAGGATAACATTGTTAAAAGTAAAAGGCACTTGTCCGTGTAAATTAGGAGGTACTTACACTGAACATGAGAGTATAATGTAAAATACGATTAATATTACGACGCAATTCTGAATGTGTACTCACTAATGCTCACTTCCTGGCATTTTCAGTTAACTAACGGTAACATAAAGACGTTTGGACATTTTGCCATAAACCATAAATTAACTTTGAGATAAGACGTAGTAGAAGAATACTGTGACTGAGATATATAAATAATCACATTCATAATTTCGTTTAATGTAAACAATGAAAGGTCTCGTACAGTAGATGAATAATTTGAAGTTGATATCTGATATTCCCCCAAAAAAGAGGAAGTTGTTGATGCTTTATTTTATATAGAACATATATAACATAAAGCTTTATGCTTCATATTTTATATAAAGAATACTTTGTTGAGCAGTTTACTAACAACACATTTTTTCTTCCCTGTGATAGTATTTCCTTTCCCATTTTTCACGACAATAATGCATAGTAAAAACTACTCTGAGTTAGTAACTTACAACACAGCCAGGTTCTCTGTCAGACAAGAAAAGATTGAGTTAGGCTAGTAAAATGGGGCATGATTTTGGGGGCAATAAAATGTGATAGCGCCATCACTTTGAGTTACGTCTGTTGTGTTTTCTGCGGAAGATGTTTTTTTTTTTCTTTCCTTGATCTTTCCTTGAAGCTGTAGAGGAGCCGGAAAAGAATATTGGAGAAAGATACATCAGTACACCTTGGATTCGAATTCATGACTATAACACTTACTTACGTAATTATTAAGAGTGTCCCCTAACCGACTGCGCCACGAGTACAAGTGGAAGATTGGGGTGTTCAGATTATTACAACCATCCTTACAGAAATAATATCGGCAATAATATAATATGATGATATATAACATAATAATACAATGGGATACTATCGTGTAATGACACAACCGTGTTTGAATATATAACATTAGATGTAAGAAATGTCAACGGTCATCTACCATTAACGGTATTGATCAGGCCAGAGAGGTCTTATAGGAATGACATGGAAGATACAGAAGGCAGAGTGAGAATAAACTTGTTCAATTTATGAACATTGATGACATGTATGTACACAAAAGTGATGACACAAAGCTGTAATGTTTAATACCAGGGCTACCTCATGTGATACTGTTTCACATAAAAAAATATATATTTCCATATGTTGTATCTATAGGTGCAGATGACCATTTGAACAATTTTGTGGGTAGGCGGTTGTTTGTTAGTGTTTTAAGTGGGTTTGTTTACGGATGTGAGTGTTCGGAAACTGAACATTATGATCTTTTCTTTTACAAAAAATAAAAACAGTAATAGTAATATCAAATGAAACGTGATCTGAATTCCATTGCTACTGAGAAGTCTATGTCATGCATCCGTAAGAGTGAATTACGTAGACCAACTTATTATTCCAAGTAAGCATACGGTTTTAAGAAAATGCCACCATTCTTGCTAGAACCTACTTGGCCGAATAGAGTGCATTTGATCACTACTGCTGTGTTTGATATTCAGGTAATTCGTCGTAGTTTCTCTAAGTTGAAAATCTCATTTCCTCTCTCTGGTTTGTCAACAGTGGACCCCTGATTACATAAGCAGTAAATGGAACATTAGCAAAGACGGGTACTTTCCCCTGACATCAGTTGCAGGAAATATTTATACTTGACCTTTGCCTCTCAGCGGCATTACGACATGTACCTGGTTGACATGATACATCAGTACAAAGCCCCAACAGAGAAACCTCTAACAAATATGCTACATGCGTGTTTCCTTCTGCCAGGAGACTAGTGTTTTCCAAGTCACTTCAATCTTAAATTAACATTCTTCGGAAGACATAAAGGATATTCAGAAGGATTAGTTGTTGAAAAGGAAATCGATTCTACGGCAGGTCACACATAACGGATGATCTATCATCATAAAATAATCTGTTCGACGAATATACTAACCATATGGTGGGAATAAAAGCTTCCTAGATGGAAAATCCATCTGTGGTAAGAAATACGCAAGATTCACCACTTACGACTGTCGTCCAGTCAAATGCATGAGTTATGTAGAGATAGCATTGTTAGATGTCAAACGTGGATGATAGCTTTGTCTCTAAACAGCAGAGGGGAATTGAAGTCAACTGTTTATTATATCATCCCTATACAGTTGGTTGATGTGGGGGGGGGGGGGGTGATACGGGCTTTGGGATGTTGAAATGTATCACAAATCTCTGTCACTTAAACATTATGTATGGTTGATATATGAGACGTAGGGGTCTGGTATGTTACTTAAGGACCCTCCATTGAGGTAGGTCAAAATATGTGAATGTGCGTGTGTGTGTGTGAGTGTGTGTGCCCTTGTTTTCGGGTGGGATCGAGGACAGAAACAATAGATTTTAGGTCCTTTGTAGAAAATTCAATAGATTTCCCTGGTCCTCTCAAGATTAACAATAGGCAGTCCATTGTTAAGGTTACAGTTGAGGAACAAAAAGCGAAAGAAAGCACAATGAGGTTCTCGGAATGAAAGGAAAACAAAGCTGTGTCTGAAAGAAAATTTTAATTTCAAAAGATTGCGTCTGCAAAGCCGATGAGGGTCAGAGTTGATAGAAAGGTGAACCATGTCTGAAGTTGTGTCTCCCATCAAAAGTTGAGTTCAGAGTTCAAAAGGTCATAATTAGTGAAATTGTGTTTTTGCATGTATTTCTTAATAAAAAATGGCTACATAAGACCAGTAGATAAAATGTTATCTACAAACTATTTTTGTATGTGCTTTTAGGTAAAAGGTCAAGTACAGAGATCAAAGGTCAAACTTGACACAAAAAATGCGTCTACAATTCATCCTAGACCACAAAGTCAGTGAGGATGAAAACTTGGTAGATAGGTGACACATGGTCTGAAGGTGTGTCTCCAATCAATATTTTAAGTCAGAGTTCAAAGGTCAGAGGTCACAGGTAAAATTTCTAATCCGCAAAATAAAATAAAATATATTATGGCTTTCCCGGTTGATATAACAACAGTGGCCATAGTAACATTATGTACGTTTGATATATGAGACATTGGGGTCCAACGTGATTGGTGCTTAAGGTGACCTTGATCCACTCATTATGGTAGGTCAAAATGTGTGAAGATGTGTGTGCGTGTGTGTCTCCATATGTATGTGTATAATGTAAAGGGCTGGGTGTTCAATCAAACTGTCGATCGACTATTTTACGTAAATGTAAAAAAGCCAATGATTATGAAAACGAAAAGGATGAAATGCAACTCCATGGATTGCCCTCTTGTTTCAGATCTCAAACGACAGTATAAATGGAAATCGTGTACACGTTTGCACTATTGACTTAAAGCGAATGATATAGAGCGATTATAGTCGTTGTTTACTGGATTCCAAAATATCCCCGGATATCTGAGACTCTACGAGTCAGTCCCACGGGAGTTTCTAACAGCCACAACGAAAAGAAAAATCAATTTCATTCATTTCACCAAGGTAAGTCGTTTCGCTACACGTGTAAATGTTACGTAGTTTAACAACTAAGTTAAACAACTCAGGACGGAATCCAGTGGGTCACAACCGCCACCGGTAGGTAGCTGCAACAGTACTTCTTGTTACTAGAATCAAATAATCCATCTGGATGAGCAAAACCAACTGCAAACAAATCGAATCGATAAAATTAAAACAAAATGAAGGACGGTAACATCTTACAATATTTTCGTTTTTATATGTAATTTTGGTATGCTTAAAGAGTATTCATCATTTTTTCACAAGCTGGGGAAAACTCCATATTCTCAAAAAAAAAAGTGTATTTAAACTTTTGTTAAATATTTTCTGCATCGACAGACCACGTACTAAATAAAATGTAGCATATGACAGATCATAGGACATAATTACAACAAAAAAAACTAATTTAACAGGTACTATATACTTAGTCTGAATGACAGTGATAAATTTGTGGCTAGGTAATTAGAAAATATCTATCTTTTAACTAGAAATTTATCTATATTTTTATTTATCTCTTCATATTCTCTTTCAAGTTAGAACAAACATCACACGGGTAACGTTAGGTCTAACGTCAGGCTTATTTTTGCGGTACCGTATGGTACCGTTGTCGGCGGCACTTCGATACCTTTTCACTGGTGGTAAAGTACCGCATCGGTACCGGTATGGACCGGTACTTACAAAAGTAAGTTAAAGCCACATGCATGAAACCAGCCACCGGAAATTGGTATATGGTAACAATTTGCTCTATTTTTTCAGAGATGGGCAGACATTTTGCATTTGCCGATTGTGAGAGGCCTGTGATGTTGATAGCGGTTGATTTTCCTTTCCTCAACCATATAACCTGGACTACCTTTAATAGCTTTTGCAGGTACAACGGTAATTGTAAAAAACAGATGGAAAACTGGAGGAGGCAGTGAGAAGGATTGTAGCAAAGCAAACAGTCACTGAATATATAGATGAAGGTTTTCCTTTTTATTGTATGTTTGGTTTGTAAATAACAATTGTTCTGGTTATTTTTGTCAAGTTTATGTTTTTTGTCACTGGTAAGCTATTTGAATATTATTGTTACCATTCTATGAATATCTCTATCTGGTTCTTCTTTTGCGAAACGTAAATGTTATCAAATGTTGATAACCTGTAAAATGTAAACATTTCCATGTGTATTCCCTCATATGGCCATTTCAGGTCTGATATAAATGATCAAAGTCGTGCCAGGTATGCATAGCAGAGTTTTAAAAATGGTCATATCAAGCCAAATAGCACTTGATAAAGGATCGATGGACCGTCTGGGGAAGGCTTAAAATATATCCCTATACAAAAGACATCAAATTCAAACTCTATTTTTTTAAATATTTAAGCTATTAAACTAACATATATTCGATTACCTATTAATGTAGTAGTATTAATTGTAGTAGGGATTTACATCCCTTATTTTGATTTTTCATAATTTAAGAAGTAAAATGAACGACAGTCATCACATTCCTTTGCAAAATTAGTTTCGATATATCCCTAAAATAGTTATTAAAATCCCCAATAAATTGCTTGCATTTAAAATAAGTAATTTAAATTTTTTTTATTTTTCACTATTTCGTATTACTTAATAGGAAATGCTCCTCTTTTTTCATCTGAAATAATTTAATTTAAATGCCATCAATGCAAGAAATTTTCACAGAACTATTGTTGTAATACTGCTGATAAAATATTCCCTACACTGTTTAGAACTTTGACTGAGAGGTTACAAATATAACACCCAAAGCCCTTTTGCCTTTGGGTGCCTTTATTCTCTTTCAAGTTAGAACAAACATCACACGGGTAACGTTAGGTCTAACGTCAGGCTTATTTTTGCGGTACCGTATGGTACCGTTGTCGGCGGCACTTCGATACCTTTTCACTGGTGGTAAAGTACCGCATCGGTACCGGTATGGACCGGTACTTACAAAAGTAAGTTAAAGCCACATGCATGAAACCAGCCACCGGAAATTGGTATATGGTAACAATTTGCTCTATTTTTTCAGAGATGGGCAGACATTTTGCATTTGCCGATTGTGAGAGGCCTGTGATGCTCCATGCTGTGTATTCTAACTTGCACTAATTTAATATTGATGCACGTGTGGGTTCGATGTGCATTACACATGTGATGCATCCACAGTAAAATCTTATCATTCTGAAAAAAAAAAAAAAAAAGTTTTATATGACTTACATCAAGTTGCGTCTGCTCCACTTCTGTGCCATATAAATATTGAGCTATATGCAATATGATATGGGCCACATATGGAATTTATGTCATATGACGTTATGTCAGCCCAATTTTCGTTTACGCTAAATTCAAATCCCAAGTAGGCTCTTACATGGCACTTGTAATTGCCATTTTATGATACACGTGGATTTGCCATGTAGGCCTATGCACAATATCTCTTCCCACTCAAATCTGAACCACATACAATTTGAACTGCTACGGATAGGACTTTTCACGTATATCTGAGGGAAAACACTATCGGATTAGGTGTGAAGTGTTAGCCAGAAAATGCATGAAATACATATATCAATACTACTCATTGTATCAACGTGTAAAATGTAGTTTGAAATTTTAGAAAATCAAAATTAATAGAAATTCATGTGTAACAAGAAACATGATCAGAATTTCTGTAAAATCAAATGATGTTTATTCAGTCAGTTTCATTTGCTATTGTTTGTATTATTTAACAGCTGAATTATGCATATTCATTTTTAAAGTTTTTCACTTCCCACAGAATTTTACATTCTGTTTATTTTATGAATAATATATGTCTCATTTATGAAAAGAAGTAAAAATCTTCAAGTCCAATCTGAGGTGAGTGCTCTTTGTCTTCATACACCTCTCTCTCCACCCTTATTTAATTCTTCCACAGAGTTTTAAATCCATGAAATCAAGTAGTTTGTGGTGCAATTTTTATGTGAGAAAACTCTTTTCACCAATTGCAGTAATTAAATATTGATTTTATCACATATGCAAGGAAACAGGACTGATGTATAGATAACTGCATAAAAATTGCATAAAGTACTTTAATTTTACATATCATCGCCTTTACAGAAACATCGGAATCAATCAAACTTTTTTTTTCCTCCCGACGTTAAGAAAAAATCGAAACAATATTCTTCGTTCATGTGGCTCCAAATCTGCCGGAAAACTTTGAACTATATGGTCCAATCCCGTGGGAATTTATTGCGGCTACTCGGAAAGAGTATCGTTCTCCAATCTTGAAACCAGCGTATTGCGCTCCCGTACTCTTAAAATTATGAACTCTAATTTCTCGATCCGTTTTCAATTCAACTGAGTAGGACAGGATCGGTGCGTTACGCGCGCCACACGGTAGACGATTCCAACGAATTAGAAGTTGACCGAACTTTGTATTACTCAACGAAGAAATGCCACCTGGGGGAGAGCTGGGAACTGCAAGAAAAAAAAATAAAGTAAAAACAAAATGTTAAAAAGGAGGCTTTTTTATTTTTTTCTTTGTTCAGTAATGCAGAATATCACCAAAAGCAATAATAGAATAAATGTATTTAAAACACGAGCATAGTTAGCTCACATTTTTGTCTAACGAACATACTGACAGTTTTTCCTTGCTTTAGTTTATGAGACACGGTGTCAATATCAGAATGACGTCAATACGATAATCTTTTATTTTTTCCATCTGTATGGAAATGACTGTCTCTAGGGACAGTCATTTGTTATACATAATTTTCCTAGATTGTACAAGTTTCAACTGTCCTGAAACTATAGACCTAATACCAGAGAGGACTTCTTCACGCGTTTAGGAAAGTCTTAACCCATCCAATTGTATAGTTGAAAATGAGTATTCAATAATATTGATTTATCGATTGTGATCAACACATCACCATTACTTTTCGTTAATTAACATAGTATAAATCTTACTCGTTTCGACTGTGCGGATGAGTCTCCAAGTAACGTTACGCTTATAATGATCTTCCACTGTTAAGGTTACATTGTACGCTGTGTTTGCTCTCAGTTTTTCTTGTTTATAGTGACGTTCATTATCCGTTAAAATCACAGTTTCAGTGAAGGTATTTGTTGGATCATCACAGTCATCCAGATCAATTTGGTTGAAAGCTATCGTCTGATTGGTAATTGAACAGATTGATCTGATGCCTTTCCGATTTTCATAATTCCACTTAGCAATAATACTTGCACGTCCATACCGATGAGATGAAGACCATAGCTCTAAGTTTAGATTAATATCTTGAAAAGAAGAAACATTGGAAGATTGACGCAATAAAATATTGACAATGAGTGGTGTAAATTTGTGTTCAGAGTAAACATGGACAGAAAGTGTTGGTTTTGGAAAACTTACGTAAAATAATGTTACGTGGTATAACTTTGAGAATGGTTGTTTTAACCTGATACCGTATTTTGTTTAACCCAAGTTCAAAGTGTTTGTGTAAGAGTCTAATAAGTGTAATACAACCATTCTTCCTGTCTTATTTACGTATGAAATAATTAAAATCTTCTGAGCTTGTTCTAAGACGTCCTAAAATTTCTTACATAAGTAAAGTCGTTGATCATAAGTTCAGTGGGTAATTAAAAGTTTACAGAAGATGTTTAATAAAACATACTCAATTGTACGCTAGAAAGATTCCATCTACATACATGCTGACTGTTACTATGAAAGATATTTTATCCTATTGAGACAATATACTTCACAGAAGACACAAGCACATTTTATACATAGTCGAACAATAGATCTGATACTGCTACACGATTGCACTTTTTGTGATTTATTCCTCACATTCTGTTTTTTACTGTTTTATTTAAGGCGATTTATGTGGATTAATTTCAGGGATTTCGAAGTGTGTAATACCATTGCAATTTCTCCTAACGTATTTAGAAAAATTGCATATGATAATTTCACATCCAACAGTACAGAAAACCTTCAACATGTTGAACGTTTTCACCATAGTGTGTCTTGGTTTTGTGGCACAATTACTTAGTGCAAATGTGAGAAAATTAGACAAGTCCAAACTGAATTATTCATTTACTCACTCACTAATGTTTCATTGTGTGTAATTCTTGAGAATCCTCTTACTTTGATCATTCGTCATTACTTCATTAGACTTGGCATATTTGAAAAAAGTGAATTACTTTAAACAACAAAATAAGCCAAATTAAACTTCTACTGTTGGTCTAATGTTAGTCTTACTAATCGTGTTAGCTGAGTGTTTCTTAAAGAAATACTTAATCGTTTTTACGAAACACTCATTTAGCCTTTATTATAAAGGTTCATTCACAGTGAAGGAAGAGAAAAATACACGCTATTGATACTAACATTAATATGTGCTATTGATACTAACATTATACTAACACCAATATATGCTAGTAATACCAGCATCAATATATGACTACAATACATAATATTCATCTTGGGATTTCAGTTGCTATAATGAACTACAGGAGTACTTTTTCCTTCATTTGATGAGTTCTGAAATGAAAAAGAATGCAGTACTTTGTTTTATGCAGTTGTTTTTTTAATATCAGAGGTAAAAACAGGAAAGTTAATTTTTGAAACACGCTTCAAAAATTGTTTTTTAACACATCTTCCACATATATATAGGACACATATACGTCTGCAATTATATATCAATCTAAAGAGCAAACGCGCTTTGGTTTTACTACGAAAAGTACAGATTTATCTGAGTAAAAGTAAAACAAAACTTCAGCTGCCTTTGATATTTTTAGCAGAGCTGATGGTTGTTATACAAAACTACAGACCTTGTTTCATTGGTGAGGCAACTACAAAAGGATACCAAGTATATTAATTACCTCTGCAGGGCATTGTAAATGTTTCGAATACCTCAGGGTCTCTATATTCGTCACCGTTGGAAAGACTTATTTTCAACTCATACGCCACACCGTCTTCTAAATTACTAGTCAGTAATTTTGGTGAATTGTCAAAGTAGTCCTCAGCAATCCAGATGGTGGTATTTATTTGTCTGTATTCCACCCTATAACTGGTGATTCCAGTGGCCATGTCTAATGGAAGCTCGATGGTGATAGTGCCGTTTGGATTGATCGTTAGGACCGAAGGGCGACCTGAGAATACGTTTCGAACAACTACAATAACATGCAGCTTGAATGAAGCATTATACATGAAATTTCTAAGAACTGAACATACATCAATGGCTCATTTCATTTTGATGTATGTAAGATTTAAATGAATATTTAAAGTTTATTACAAGTAAAATCTTACATCAACTGTTATACGGACTCATTTTGGCAATCATTTGATTCTATTAGTCAAATCTCCTAACAGGTACATTACAAACTGCAAATAAATTAACACCATTATACAGTAAAAACTACTCTGAATTAGTAACATGTAACATAGCCAGGTTCTCTGTCAGACAAGAAAAGAGGGCACTCTTTTAATTGGGTGAGTTAAAAAAAAATGTTTGGGGGAGTTCTTAAAGGTGTAGTTACGTCTGCTGTGTTTCCCTCTTTTTTTTAATCTCACGAAGGTTTTGTTTTTCTTTTCTTGACCTTCATACATTATATGTATTTTCTTTTTCCTGAGGCTTTAGAGGAGAGAGAATATTGGTGAACGATACATCGACACTTACTAAAGTAATCATTAAGAGTGTTCCCTAACCCCATGCGCCACGTGCGCACATGGAAGATTGGGTTGTTCAAATTGCTAAAGCCATCCATACAGCAATAAAATCTTCTACTCGCAAACCTGTCTAATAGTGCTATAACACAAAACTGTTTGGATAACTACTAGTAGCGGTAAGAACTGTCAACGGTCATCTATGAATGAGGCATATCAAAAATACAACTCTCTTGGAATCGTGTCTGACAAAATTTTAAAATGCAATTTGCTACATTTACACATGCTATTTGGAATTTGGTTTCATATCTTTGGTATCTATAAAGGAGTTATTCTTTAATTTATCTAAAAAACTTTCTCTAATGTTTTTGCTTTTAAGAAATAGACGATGGCGTAGTGAACTCCTCCAATGTCAAGCCAGAGAGGAAGGGCATTATATACTTCACTACAACAAACTTTAAGCCTCATGACGCAACAAAAGGATCATTTAGATGTTCAACTCTAGTGGTTCCGCATCTTCAATGTGGTTATAAAAATGATAGTATCCTGTGGCAGGGTCAATTTGGAGTCAGGCTTACCTCTATACTTAAGGCATTGTACCGTTCAATGCATATTAACGAAGTAAAAAAAAAAAAAAAAATCCACCCTGTTTCTGCGCCGGTGCATGATTCACAGTAATTCGTTAAAGACCTTGGCTTGATAATACACAAATTCCCCAACGGTAGGTTTTGAAATCATAAAATCACGGGAAATGTTGTGTTTTAAACAAAAGATCCACGTAACCGTTTGAAGTTCGGCTAGTTAAGATAACTTGTTGGTTTAAAGTGATTACGCGTGTACAAAAAAATAGAAGATGGGTAGGATTATGTACGATCTCGAGGGTTTCTTTACATAAACTATGTTTGAAAATCAACAATTCTTACTATAAGCACCTACCTAATGAATACGCAACAGTAAAGTTATCACTAGTGAATCAAATACATACTTCTCAAAAAGCTACTCTTTGACTGATATCGGGATATGTAGTACTTGGTGAAGGGAAACACTGTATTTTACAAGTAACCAGAAAATCGATCGCCTCATTAAGGTGCAATAACTAAAAATGACTCAGAAAGACTAGAAATTTACCATTGCATTCTCCCAGTCGAACGCAGTCAGTTAATACCCCTTCTTCATCATTGCTTGGTTGAAAGGTGAAGGGTAAGTCATACTTAGGTCTTGGGTCATCCGCCGGCTCAAATCTAACACAGAGAAATTTATAGTCTACGCATGTCCCTCCTTTGAAGATCATAGAACACTTTAAATTGGTCCATACCCATGGTTCTTCATAGCGTCTAGTGTATTCTTTGGCGGCATCCTCCTCATTAAAGATATTATTTTTGTACGAATATTTCATTCCTGATCCATCCCTGTTCGGACTTAACCAGACGCTCAATTTCCAAAGATTGTCACCCTTTACGAATCTAGATGTCATCATTCTATTAACTTTAATATCCAAAAGGAAGTCGACGGTTGTGGTTTCATCTTCTGTGAACGAATACTCTCCGTACAAGTTGATAGTGGTGTTGGTAACGAATATGACTGGGAAGAGAGAATTCATTAACAAAGAATAGTAAAAGTCTTATTAAAGACACCAGATTGGTTCCACTTGTACTACAAGATTTTCTACCCTAACCTTCAAAGAGACACAACAATAAGTTAATATTTCATTTTAATTAAGACATTTTTATGAAGTTTTACGCTTACGAAAGTACTTGTAGATTTTTACTATATGGACACAGCGGACAACATTCTTCTGGACTCTTTACAACTTCGGTTCTGGAGCACTCAAGTTCCGTTCCACAAGACTGAATATTACACGTCGTTGTTCCATTATAGCACACACATTCTGTACATGGATTCAACCAAAGTCTTTGGTGAGTGTTCAGAATAGTCCCTCGAAATACGCAAGGATGTAAGTAAGAAACTGAGAAAAAAAAATAATAATGAATTTAACAAACAACTAGCATACTAGAACCAAAGACTGAAAACCTTAAGTAGAGACGTGATGATTTAAATGTCTTCTACTGTCCACACTAGAACGGGAAGATATGCATATGAATGAAAGACTGAATAAAGATTAGTTATTTTGCTTTTGTGGAATTTTTGTTCAGCGTAGTCCAATGATTCATATAACAAGAAAATGAATTATTGATCATAACAACTGAAGTAATGATTCAAGGTTAAATAATGTGGTACGTGTGACCACAAAACCGTAACATTTAATAAATATATATACTATTTAATTTACTATCGATAAGTGCTTCACAAAAACTTACATCTTTTGATCGAAGATCAAGAAAAATCGAAACAAAGAAACTCGAAGATCTTGTAAAATCGAAACAATACAGGAATTACATTTTCCTGGTTTAAATTGTTACCTTTCGATTCGCTGGAGTTAGACAAACGTGGAAAACAATAGAATGATATTACAACAACAACTCTGATCGCAATATTCCATCTTCGTTCCATGATCGTCTTCACTAGAAGAGACACAGAAATTTAAATGTGAAACACGTTCGTCTGTTCAAGAGATAACTTTGCGAAATAACTCCAATGCAACTCATGGAACATTAATACTTGACTTATTACAACAGAACTACATAACTACACAACAAACCAAAGTGTTGCGTTCCACAGCTATGCTGTTATTATGACCACTGTGTGAGCAGGATTACAATAAAACAGCTAATCGGTTCTAACGCTGCCACTATTAAGTATCATTGCGTGATCCAGAACCAAGATCTTCTAAGTACACATTGACCTTGTTGTCTTTTTTCGGAAGTGTAGACAAACATATGTTAGACAGCATAGCAACAGGACTACTTGACTTTGTCGGTTTTATTGTTTTTTGTTTTTATTTATTTTGACGTTATTGCATGTGCGTGTAAACTAACGTACGGTTGAACAATGTACGACTTGTCAAAAAATATGAACTTTCTTTCTCAATAATTCCTAACATAATTCCTGTTTCGGCTGCATCATTCCAACACAACATTGCTTAACCATAGATTCAAGTAGAAATGGTCAGTAGACTAAAGTAAAAAGTGCCCCAGTGACAGGTGTCTCCTTATCCACTAGAGGGCGAAGTGCTAGTGCCACGTTTTATTTTTTCCCCCGGACTTATAATGTTTACCTAACTAATTACTAGGAAAGTTCTTCTTGATGTATAATGCTGCTGCAATTCTTTTATAAATCCACCAATATATATAGTAACAAAAATCGTCCAGTCTGTAAGATTTCTTTTAATGTCTGATGATTATATATTGCCGTAGAATCGACCAAGTATAGGAAATTACTAGTTTATGCACATATGGTAGTAGACCTAGGCCTACATCCTACGTCCAATTTAACTTTACCGTGTTCGTGCACGTGCTAAATTAACGGCAGTAGCTTAGCCCAAAAGAGGGTGCCTTACTAAATGTGAGGTCGAATGCAAGGTCTACTTAAAGAGAAACCGTAGGGAGTGTTTCCATTTCAATCTACACATAGTGCCCATCTATTTACAAACAGTCACGACAGTATTAGTTTTATTTTCGTAATAACTTCTTTCCAAATATAAAGTCAAACTTCCCGCCGTTGTTGTACAGCGTATCGCCATTTTGGAATCGTATGACGTATCACATACACCGGCAATACTACTTGACATGTACAGGTGGAAGTGTGACGTCACGAATCACATAATTTTGCAACAACATGGCGACTTACGAAAGAATAAAATGTATATTCATAAAAACTTCATATTTTCTTGGACTCGAATTTATTGTACAACCGAATGATGTGTTATTGTTTGGAAAACTATATTTGAAGTATCAGGCCCATCTGGAAGGCTGTACAACCGTTTTGGACATTCACTGTTCCATTTACCTTATAACAGCTGTCATCTGGTGATGGGTCTTGGAAGTCTCTTCGCAAGTTTAAGTACATATCCCTGAAAAGAGCAGTGACACCTGTGTTCGAAACCTGTATTCGATATAACGATTTGTAACTTTCCCAGCCGTTGGCTCTTATTGATAAAACACTTGTCCATTTACATTGACTCAGGAAGAATGTTATATCGTCTTGTCCTCGATCGAAATACTATAGGAACTGTCACTGGGCAAGTATATTGTCTTAAATGAATTTTAAAAAGGTATCTTTAATTCAATTAACATATCTTCAAATAAGAAAAACGTGAATGGATATCACTCAGAATTAGCGCTTCGTATCTGTGCATGTGATGTCAATCACTGATTGTTGAATTTGCAATGACCTGAAACAAGCTCTTTTAAAGGGCTCACCTGTCTGCTTTGTATTTCAATATATTTCAGTACTTACAAGGATATTTTGAAATTATTATCAGAAAAACTTATTATATATCTTAAACATGACTTAAAGATAATCTTTATTTCGATGAAACTTCTAAAATGAAATTAGAGATATATTTAAACAGATGTCGGTATTGAATTACAGATATGTTTCATTCAATTACAAACGTGTTTAAAACGTCTCTCTAATGGTACTTTAAAAC
Source organism: Stichopus chloronotus (assembly GCA_021234535.1). Taxonomy (NCBI): domain Eukaryota; kingdom Metazoa; phylum Echinodermata; class Holothuroidea; order Aspidochirotida; family Stichopodidae; genus Stichopus; species Stichopus chloronotus. Next base: position 22,089,020 of record CM037833.1, on the reverse strand, counting down.
ATCTTTATTTTATTACAAGAGATTGTTAATTTATTTGAAGATAAATAATTAAAATATATTTTAAATTGATTCCCAGTTCAAGTTAATTATCTGTAATTATTTAGAAAAAAGAACAATAGAGTGATTAACCTCGAAACGATAGAAATACAGGGAATTAATAACATTTGTTTTTCCAACTCGAGGCAAATCTCATCCCTATCGTTTTGCATGCCATTTCTCGCCACAAAGTCTGAGCTGTGTATTTCATTAGCGATTCAGGATGCTCCGTTGTGCGAAGTGCTGGATATTCACGTTGCTTAATTATTTAGCACCGCAATACACCGCGTAAGCGTCGAACGGCACAGATACCTGCATGAGCGCACACATATGTCGAGCATGCTTCAAAAGTATTCCCAGAAAAACGTTTGAGCGTCAGAGTATTCCTCATATCCGCACGCCCAGTCAGTTTTGCGTGGTTCAATATATACTTCACAGTGCGAAAAAATCTCGAGTTCGTAAACAATTGTGTCGTAGATCTATATACGTATACGTTGTAAACATGTACTGATTGAGGATATTATCAACGTACGGGAAATGGCATTGCTACCGGACGTAAAAATTCAGCCGGGAACTGGTTGTACAGGTTGAAATACCGTGTCACATTGATGGAAAGATAAATGTGTAAAAGTTATGTTGATACCATGAACTACCTGCACTAATACAGAATTATCGTTTTCAGTCATGATGAAGTCTTTGTTGTCCTTTTTTGTGCTGCTTTAACCTTTGACCTATTGACTTGATCAAAATTTTAAAAAAAGTTCTCACATTGTCTACTTTGAATAAATGGTAGCTTTATCACTCTAGGATATTTACAGCTTGAGACCATGCTAAAAATGTGTTTTTCGTTTACATGATTGTGATACTTGACCTATGACGTCTTGTCAATCTAGCGGACGCTATACAACATACACCGCCAGCTACCCACCAACTTTAAAGTTTATCTGACTTACCGTCTAGGATAGATCTTGACACACTTTTGAGAGCACTTGGCCGTATTGATATTTAATCACGTGATCTTTGACCTGGTGACGTCATCAGTATTAAAAAATCCCTCGTGTTGTGTACTTTCCATATATGGTAGTTTTATAACTCTAAGATATTCCCACATTGCGATAATGCTAAAATGTCTTTTACGTTCTCATGACCTGTGATCTTGGACTTTTAACCTATGACGTCATCGGTCGGACGGACACTAGACCTTATACCCTTGCACCTTCTTACAAGTTTGAGGTTCATTCGATTTGGAGGAGATCGTGAAAAAAGTTCGGTTGTACATACGCACACACACACTAGCTCACCCTAGCTCACACTTAACCTCAGTGCGTAATCCCGATCAATGTAATTTGTATACCATGAGGTAACTCCACATAAGGGCTATATATATATATCCTCCACGCATACTACGTATATAGATTCGTCACTGACATCATAAAACCACGTGACGTTTTGACCTGTTTTTACCTATAAGCGCGTCAAGATAAGCTCTGCATGCATAGGCATTACTGTATAGCTAGCAGGGTAAGTCCGCAAACTCAAGAATTCAGAGAATATGGCCTCCGGGGATAAAACGTAGTTAAACTTGCATGATTTTGAAGATTTCGTGGCTCAACTTGAGAATTAATACCTTTGAATAAGCTAGCAAACTCAGGTTGCTTCCAAAGACACTTTACTGACTGAGCCTAGGCCAGTACTAATCAAGTCTGTGTTGTAAACTTGTAACCAAGGTAAAGCCTGACGTTAGGTTCAGAATCATTGATCGAACTATCGATATTTACACGAACAATTTAGAGATGCATGTGGGTTAGGTGTTAAATGGTAAGAAGAATGTATGAACTATTGAACTGGTAATTGGGGTTTGCTTACAACAACAGAAAGTCCACGCTATGGCATTTAGTGCAGGCCGAAGCTATATTTCCATGCAATATGTGTGCCTAACGTAACGTTATCTCGTCAGTGAGTAAGTGCTTGAGGAGTGATTGGCAACAGCTTTAAAACAAAGTTTAGTTTACTGTTTATAATAGCTTAGACTGTCTATATAGTAACACCTACAAGTAAGATAAATTAGATGGCTGTCCCTGTCAGCCACTTTTCTAAGGTGGGGTACATGTACACGTGAAAATTTGCTTGATGGAAAGTAGCATGGTTTCTAATTCATATTTATGGTAAATGGTTTGGGAGACATGCTTCAATGCCTGTTTTTTTGTTTGATTTTTTGCAGAAATAACAGTATAAGAAAGAAAAGAGGTTGCTGTATGAAAGCCTCACAAGGCACATTAAACCGACTGCTAAGTTGAAAATGTGGTTTATGCAGAGTAATGTACATTGCATTGATACTTTTGTCTGTCATGCACGACTTATCTGTGACCCTAAATGCATTGAAGTCCAAGATGTTGCCTTAACTGTCAGTTGAGGTACAATCACTGAAAAAACAAACAAACACATTGAACAGAACTTGTGTAAGGAAATATGTTACTCCAAGTCCAAGTGTATCTAGGGTGATGACTGTTTGAAGATACTGTACGGTAAGTTTGTTGTTGAATTACCTCTACTGTGAAATGCATGAGGCTAACTATCAGGTGCCCGTTGTTTTACAACACACGCAAAATAATTTTAGTTTTATTTTTCATGGCTCAAATTGAGTTTTTAATTAATATTGGTGTCTATTGAATAACATCTAATTGTGAGATTTATCCTTTTTTGATTAGTGTCAATGAAGCATCCAAAGAGGCAATTCACACAGGGCAAATATCAAATCTAATGCTCCAGACTATGGGAAAGAAATTCAGCAGGTCATCTAATTATTTGGTTATATTTCAGTGTAAAAGTTAAGATCAAATTACCTCTAGACGAGTACGAGAAAGTAGAAATTACATTTTTTACATTTTTTCCATTTTTTCATGAATTGAGCAGGCAACTGTGGCAGAGATTACTTGCTCACATAACTGAAGACAAGAGATGGACTGAGCAGCTGAAAAGTGAAAAGTACTAAAGTAAGTTTCATTAGTTGGGATAAAATATGAAGCTGCAGAATCTCCAAGAAACTATCTTAATTGAACTTAGTTATCGTACAGAGAAAGATGAGGTACTGCAAATTTCTTATTTCAGTTTCTGGTGTAGAAAATCTTTAGGCTTCCTGTCAATGACATGATGAATAGACAAGTAGTGCCTACAGTCTCAATATGACTGAAAGCAAGGAAAGAAGCTCTTTGTAACTGCAGGCTACTGCATGTTCCTTACAAATTGTTGTAAAGATACAGAGTAGTATCAATTACAAAAATATTGCCATCTGTCATGGCTACTAAGTTTTGTGAGTCTTGGTTGACCGCACTTTCAACAGATGCAGGAGCCTCATTCGCAGACTTTACATATCAATCGTTTGTAAGACAATAAGGACGAGCTAGTTATAGTTAATGAGCAGCTGTTTTAAAACAATGGAAGAAGCAATTTGTTCTGCATTGAATACGGTCAATAGACAGTTTAAGCAGTTCAATGTACAAGTTCTCTTATTTAACACATTGCAGCAAAGAATGACATTTTATGTTCTGAAAGGTGGAATGGAAATTAGTTTGCACAAGTGTCTCTTCCACATCAAGGGGTAATATAGGTTGATTGGTGATGTTAGATGCTTTTTCGAGTCCTGGGGGATGAACCAATTTTGAGGTCTATTCAATAAAAGGAAAGATTAACAACATAGGTCTCCAAAAAGAGGAAGGGGAACCAGAATCTAATTTAGGATGCATAGTTAATGTCATTCACTGTGGAGCATACTGTAAGCGCTCCACTGTGTATGCAAGCAATGCTCCCTATGCTGTATTTATTCTAACTACGGTTTGTATTTTTAAAAACAATTCCGGTAAGAAACAAATGTGTTTGTGGTCGGAACTGCGTTGGAAACCAGTCTTTATTGCGTACTGAAGCAGTAACTGTATAATTTGAGTCAACGATGTTTCATAGGAAGAGCTGCAGGAAGAGCTGCAAAATACAGATCGTAGAGGCTCTTTGCAACGTTATTTTGGAACAGACCAATTAGTTTGCATTTACTTAACATAAAGCAATGGTCTTAGTTCTCTGTTTACCAAATGGTTGTCTGGCATTATCCCTTCTCGTCCCTTAGTCGATAAGGTGGCTTGTGAGAAAATGCCAAATGTGCAAGTAGAACTATGTTATAAAGTAAAATACTGATATCTTTGAAAAGCTCTCTCTCTTAATTCGTGGTTTACTTAATTTACTTCCCAAAGTATACTTGTTGTCTCTTGTTGTCTGTAACCATCACACCGACCGTGCTAAACTTTCGAAGACAATAGTACTGGTTTTTGTGAAGATTCGTATCTCAGGAGTTATGAATGTAATGGTAAGTGGAGTACCGATAAAGCAGGACTGAATATTCAGCTCACAGGAAATTGTCTGTCAAATAATCAGCTTGCAAATCAGACTCTGTACGCATCAGGCTGCCGGGTGATGTTGCATACAAAGTACGAGGAACTTCATTAGCCAACTAGTGCCTTTTCATCCAATTAACCCCACTTGAAAAACCCCATGCTTGCCATTCTATATCAATCGGGGTGACATGGCGGGAAATTAAAACCTTTCTGTACCGATATAGGTGTACAATTAATACTGATGAAAGACCACGATCCGTTACATGTTTCCCAGTTTATGTCACTTCAGAAACTGTTTATTTATTCCTTTAATATGTTGCCCTCATTTTTTTCGTGATATGACGACGTAGAATTTTCCCTTTAATAGAGCATTAAGTGAAGTGTTCGGGGAAATTGTAGTATCTAGCAATCACTAGAATGAAAGACAGGACCTTGATTATTCTCAGATCGATTTATAGTGGTGAGAACTCTTTGTCATCTTAGTACGTCTAATTGCATGTGCGATGTGACGTGGTTCTTCAAAGAAACATGTCGCATGCATGTAGGTCCATGTTTATCTCTGACATCTTTCACACTGAAAATCGTTGAGACTTGTCGAACTCAGGCAAAACTGATCGAAATAATTATTTCAATACTTTGACTAGGTAAAACGATGAAGCTAACGTAATGTAGACATGACTGCGTATAGACCACGGATAAAAAAAAAAAAAAAAACATTTATTCTTACGGGCGGTACGTCAGGTACCCATAGCAGGTTTGTACTTTGTTTTGATCTCATTCTACATCGACGCTCGGTGCAGTTAAAATCAGCAAACCTGCATTCAACACGGGGAGAGATGCCTCAGATTTACAGTCTCATTTTGCAACTGTGATTTTCAATAATGTAACGAATTGTTTTTGTCAAATGTTGACGTAAGTTTACACTGAAGACAATATCGTTTCTGATGGTTTCTAATGGTCAACAAAAGAACGCCGATATACTTTTGTACGTGGCCTTCACGTTTCATCTGTGTTAGCTGTAGCAGAGATGATAAGTTGAAGAAAATATGATAAATATGATATATACATATAATATAAAAGTTCAGACTCTTTTCGTATGTAAGAAGGGGCCAAATATAGTATCATGACGCTATGATTGACAAACCTGAACTATTTTAGGAGATCAATGTTTAATTGACCGTGTGGATAATCACAGCATGAGGTAGTAAACCCCCTTTAGGCGATGGGGAGTTGTAACAAGTTGAACCTCAGTAAAACTAGAAAGAGGTGAGTTGGAGGGTCTCCCATTTTAGTATAGGAGATGCAGCACGATTTATCGACATTTCCCTCCATGACTTCAAGGCAATTACTTTGGCTATCAAAAGCACATGAGATTTTAGAGGCTCGATAAAAACATCGAATCTTGAAAGCTAAACGAGGACAACCGACCATTAGTTCTTTATTACCTTGGATCTACCACTTGTAGACCTAAATTATTGACCTGCGAAATTTCAATTAAACGATTCCATTGAAGTGCCATGAGAGAGGAATGTATAACCAAGTCAATATTCTTTAACGTGAAGTACTGTAATTTAAAAAAAAAAGACCCACAAAAAGAGAAAAGAAACGCCCCGTGAACTGCTTATCGGGCCAAATGAAGATGAATAAACGAACCTATGAAAAATAGTCAGTAACAGCCCAAGATACTTTTTTTCAGATTTGAGGTTGATGAGACACATAGGAACTATATATGAATATTACACTCACAAAACGTAACGGTAAAATAAGAACTCCATAACTTTTAGCTAAAATTTTACGCACAGTTAATGTAAGTCTTACATTGTGTATATAACAATTTTACTAAAATGTAGTAAAATTTACCAAAATTATGCAAAATTTACATATACTGTTTACCTATATTATGTAAAATAAGAACTCCATAAATTTACATATAATTAATGTATACAAGACAAGTGTACACATATCCAAAAAGAATCAGCACACAAATCCCAATATTGACCGCCAGTGTTTTATAATGCAAGACAATATTAGATGTAAAAAGACCAATATTTTTAGGCATGATCTATTTTTCTCTCTCTTTTCTCAAAACACCCACAATATACGGATAATGGTGTCCACCTTGCTCTATTAGAAGCATTAGAGATTAGGTGTATTGTTGGACAGATACCGATTTTGAGGGTACGTTGCAAAATGATGGCTTTGGTAATTTGAGATTTAAAATTATCTCTTTGACACCGTAAGCTATAAGTCTCCTTCTCGTCTTCGATACTGAGGTATTTTCCAAACACGAGGTAAGGGCAAGAAAAAAGAAACGTTCAATGCTAAATTTACTTAGTATCCAGATTATTTTGAATTGATTAATGACTTTGCAGAACTTCCACTACTGTTTTTAAACAGCGGTTTTTAATCTTAGCTACACTTTTATTTTGTTTCACAGTGGTATTTTGCTTTTTTGTTTATTTTCATCGTTATCTGTTTGGACTTAATTGTACGTTGATTTATTTTCTTCAATATCGTCTTTTATCCTTATTAAACGTCTGTAGTGATGTTAAATGCAACACTTATAGCAGGGATTAATTTACACAGCTGGGAACTAGTTTTAGTAGTATTACATCTGAATACATTTTATAGTGGAAGGAAGTGTGTTCGTACTTTTTGCGTTATATTGTATATATTATAGGTGGGACTGGAATTCTCGATCTCGCCAAAAAACTCCAAGTTGATGAAGCTATGTTTAATGTTAGGTAGAAACAATGTAGTCCATAATACATAATGCAAATGTGTGGGGGTTTTTTTGTGTGTGTGGGCTTATGCTATTCATATTCATTTTGTGGCCTGTTTTTGTCTTAAATATAAAAATTGCAAATATAGGCGACTGGCGAACTGTAGGAGGCACAATACTTACACTGTTTTCTTAAATCGGTCAGTACTTTTTCTCTGATGTTCAACATTACTTTGGTTGTTATAGATGAGTTCAGCTGCACTATTGTTATGCAGTGATCTTCCAATTCCATAATTAGTGGTTTGAAAATGTTTTTTCAATACGGAAAGTCTACATCCTTTCCAATTATATCAGCTCACTTAAATCTAAAACAGCTGTAGGCAAGTTCACTGAGTTTTTGCCCAGGAGTCTTTGTCCCTCTCTGCAATTTATCACAGAGTGCAGTCACTGTCCTGCAAACAAAGGACTCAATTTGTATTATAGCCAGACGAAGCTTAGGATATTAATAGAAAAAATTTACGTTTTGTACAAATTTATTGATTATCATAGGCATAGAAAACGTTTCATTTTAGCTCCTAAAATACAAAAAAAAAACTTTGAAGACAAACTGAAAAGCTTTTTATATCTTGAAGGAAATGAGAAGTAGACACGAGAGAATTGAAGATATGGCTAGAGAGATATTCTGAGGAATTTTAAGTTGAAGGCTTGTATAAGATTTTAACACGTAGAATTGTACATTTTGGACAGAAATAAACTTAAGTCATTTAATGAAATGAACCAAAACTTTCGTAGAACTTTTCTCTGAGATCTCTAGTACAAAATGTCGACATTTTACCCTACAGTGCTAATAAGGATATTGTTTTCACCGCTTGCAGATAAAAGTAACTTGCTGATTATGTAAGGGCTTCAGACACGACGATTGACTTCACTCGGGGCCACATCGGCCACTAATTTGAATAGAATTAGGCTCATGCGCACATGTGATGTTCTAGATTACAACCATTTCTATGTGTCATTATGCGATGATAATTTCAGAAAACAATTTGTAACATCGTAGGCGGTGCAAACAGAGTTATTTCGACAGGTTTTACTTCCCTTTTTTCAGTATTTGACTACTATTCAGCTTTTTCAGAAAATAATTGGTTCACCTGTGTACTTTCAATCTGAAATTCCTCCTGATCAGTTGTTACCGAGCACGTGACCAATCATGCATTGCAAGCGATTTAAAGGGGCTGCGAGATAAAGATAAGGAAGAAAAAGCAACCATGTAACTAAGCACTTATATTGAAGAAACAAATACTCTCAGTGAGGATCGTGTTTGGGGAAACATATTCGTTATAGCGATAATCATACGAGAATTGTGGGTATTTCTCCTTAGACAAAATCCCCATTGCCACGTAGGCTTAAAGTGGCAACAAGGTTGCTGGTTTTTTGTCTTTTTTTGTCTATCTAAAAATTATGGATATCAAAATTAAAAGGAATATCACCTCTCACTTTTGTTTTGAAAATATTCGTAAAGCGATGGTCCGTGATCATAAACGGTCCAACTTAAATCATTTTTTTTTATTTCAAGTTTATCTTATTTCATCGTGTCCACTAGTTCATGAGAACAATTACTTCTTTAGCATATTTATCGTAATTCAGTCAGTCATGCACGGCCTTTAAGTGAATTCAGTATTGAGTTGATTCTTTGATTTACACACCGCGCCAGATTGCTGTAATTACTATATGTGCAGTTCAATTTGATCTATAAGTACTATTTTGAGATTCATTGAAAGCTCAGTATCACACGCTATATCCAAACAACATGGAGTTAAAGATTTTATTGGGACTTTTAGTAACATCATATGTTGGTAAGTTCCAGAATTTTAAGTTCCGTGTCTTCTATAAAATTCTTCTCTTGGGTTCATGAAAGATACACACCACAGAAATTTTGTAGATTCGATATAAGTTTTAGAAAGATGGAAATGTAAAAAAGCATACAGAAGGAGCTTATGCATGCATTCACCTGTAGGTGATCTTCATTGTTGAATACTTTATTGAGTTTTCAAGTTTTTCTGGAAATGTTTGTTGTTTAGCTTAAGGAAAGAGCTGCCTACGTAGGTTGCCACTTTGTTGCTGTATGGTGGTTAGCGTGTTTGTGGATGTACGCTTGGTGGTCGTTGGGTTTCTTGTATGGATAGTGCTTGCTTGTTGTTAGGTTGAACGTAACATGAAAAAAGTTGGTGGTTTTCAGGTTGCAATCGATGGTGATCTTCAGTCCCAATTCCTTGAAAGTTTTGGTCAGTTTTTTTCTGATGCGGTCAGACTCGCTGCTAATGATGTATTTGAAGACTGATAGGCCGTTGTCTTTGTGTAGACCGATCTCCTCTTTCTTGTACTTCTTCGTGAGGGCGTTCAGGATGTAGAGTCCCACCAGTTCGCATATTTCGACCCCGTTGTAGCTGCCCATAGTGAATAGATCGTTATTTCCTTTCTTCATCTACGGGGTGCCTTCATTCAGCAGTAGTGATTTCCTGGAGTGCATGATTATGTCGATGTCTTTCTTGGAGATGTGTGTGTATTCGTTCGCTAAGGAGATGGCTTAGACCAGTGCTCTTCGGGTGAATCTGACGAATGTGGTCACTAGGATCTTTGAACCATTTAATTAGCGATGATGATGATGAGTTTCTCACATTTTTCGTGATATGAACCAGGTGTTACATACACAGCGATTGCATATTCTTTTGGGGCTGAAAATATATAAATATGTAAATAAATATAAATTTTAATTGAACATGGTTATTTGTTTTGATATGTCAATGCACTAAGATCTTCGTAAACCTTGTTAACAGCCTTAAGTCTGAAAAGTATTTCCAGAGTTTTCTATCATTGTTATTTGTTCTAATTACAGCGATATCTTGCAATGTATTGAAAATTACTTCAATAATGTATGTCCAAGATCTTTGTGTGATCATGTGATACACTACCATGGAACGTTCTGTTTTAGATGCCAAATTAAATGCCAGCGAGTGAAATCTCCTACTTTGACAATGTAACTGAAAAAGATTTTAATGTGAGGTATCTATTGACCCGTGTTTTTGCTATATTAAATGAGTATTGGACAGATGGTAACATTCTTTAAGATCGATGTTTTTAGATGTGCTATACTTGTGAATTTACATTTTATCATCTGATGAGGCACCATGTATCCATTTAAATTCAGCAAAAAAAAGTAATAAGGTTTTTACGTAGAGCGTTTGAAGGATACGAACAAACAACGAAGTAAACGTTGATCGGGTTTTGTTAATCAAATATCCAAACATCTGACATGAACATGACTTGTGTAGATGGCATTTTGAGAGAGAGTGAGGCTGATGACATTAAATATTGATGTTCAGCATAGGTAGCCATGTATCTTATCCCTGACCTCCAAGTAAGATAAATTAAAAGAATCACCAACTTGAACGCATACAGATCTTTTCTACTTTACACTTTCAAGGTTTCAGTCATGGCGGATTCCCCGAACAGGGTTTCACGTTGATTGTCAACCAACCAGAGTTGAAGGCTACAGAACGATTATTCCTCTACGCATTTCATACGATTTTGTTGCCCCGATCTGCAGAAGTAAATATTCAGAAAGGCGGTGGCTTAGAAAGCCAGCTAGTTGAGACAGGAGTGATAACTTTTGGAATCGAATATGGATGCTACCTTGCAGTCCGGGAAAGTCCGCTCTCCAAACGAACGCGTAGTGGGATATATAAGGCTGAACTCACAACAAGTTTAGACAATCCTGTCTTTGGATTTGTGAGGACCAAAAGCAGTAAGTGAAACACATGTAATTAATTTCTTAAAATGACATATGATCAAATATCTGACGGTAAAGTTGAAACAGTCCAAGGTTCCGCGATACACTGGAATGGAAAATGCATTTTCCATTTTATCATAAAGACTCATCGGCAATGTCACAAGATCCTATGATAGGGGTAGAGAATATTAAAGTCTTGTGCGTATTATTGTTACTGATAAACTGGTGCAAATCTTTCATGCACACAGGTTTTCTTCTTTTGTATTTTTCAAACTTTTAGACCATAACAACAAGTCCGAGATGTCCTTATCAGACTTTTTTCTGTTTAAGTATGACTAAACAATTTGGTCTTTTGCGGTTTACACTTTATAGCAGGTTGTAGTAGCTTCATTAAAAACCATAGTTGGTAATGACAACAAGATGGCAGACCTCCAAAGATACAAGTTTGAAAAAAAAAACCTTAAATGAAATTTTTCCAAAGTGCTTGATGTAATAGGTTATCATCTTTCTTGTAATTGTCTTTTTGATCGACCCTTTTGTCAAAAACTAATTTTTGAAAAAACACATCATTTCCCACTTAGGGGTACATTCCAACAGATCTTAAAATTCCATTTATCCCAATCATATGGAACGGTATAACATCAAAAACGCAACATGTATACAAGAATTTAAAATTGATTGCGTGTCTAGGCAAAAAGTTAAAACATTAAACTGTCAAACAGGTTTGGTGAGTCTTTAAACTGCATCAGTCATGCAATCGGGAAGGGGGAATAAATATTTGTTAGGTGATAAATTCTGTCATGTAATTTAAAATTCTTCATAACAAATGTTTATAGGATGAACTTCCTATTTGAACAAGTCAATGAGAAGTACAATAGTACTGAATATTCAGTTAGTAGAACAGATGAAAGCTGAAGCAGTAAGGAGGTTATGGTATGGTCAATTGTAAATAGAGTTCGTCGATTCACTGCATGTAACAATTCCCGACAAGAAGCGAGGAGCGATTACTTGTGTAGTATGTATTTTGCTACACATTAGTAATACCTCCACAACTGCATAATCATTATGACTGACCTTCTAGCAACTTAATCGTTACTTTGCACATATTATTTCTTTTTGTCTTTCGTTGCCATTTCCATTGCTTTCCCAAACATTTACTCTCATTAGTATTTATTAAATGACATATTTCGTTCATGAGCAACCTCGTGTGCAAACTAAAAATATATAGAAAAGCTTAAGATTAAGCTATAATAGCATCCATTTTTCTTTCTTGGACACATTCAGTCACTTTATAATGGCTTTCAAGTAAAATTTAACTAAGTTAACTTGTGCTAAGAATCTATGGAAATAATTGACGGGTGGAATGACACATTTTTGTAACGATAAACTTATCATTATCGTAGTTCACACAGGTCATCCGTTCTTGAAAAAATACTAACATAAAGAACATTCCAGAAGTATCTAAAGCCAATAAAATCTACAAAAAATCGCACATGCATGAAGGTATGTCACACAAAACATGTTTCAACCCTCTTGTTCAAGATGGACTGATATATTTCATGTGTGAAATATTCTCAAGTAATTGATATTTGAAGACAAATCATTACCTCGTAATTAAGTCTGTGATTTGTTGATGTCAGAAAGTTGTTATCTCATCGCCCTATATATAGGGGCTAGATGAGATATTGTAGTCACTTGGCTAGTGGAGCTATATACTGTACTGTGCACCCATGGGAGAATGGTTGCCATGGAAACGCTTGAAGTGGACGGGTAGCGACACCCCATGGGTACCCCATGGTAGAGTGACCGTGGGTACAGGCAGGTCCTGTTGGGTGGTATAAATGAAAACGTGTCCGTGCCAATGCGTGTGCGTGTGTGCTTGCGTGTGTGCGCGTGTGTGTGCGTGTGCGTCTGGATCTGTCCAAATTGTGGTTTTTCCAGTATAGTTTGAAAAGCATACGAGCGATTAAGTTGAAACTTGGAATGGTTGTGAATGATGCCAGTATGTGCAAGATGTATTAGTTGTATGGTAAATTGAGTCAAATTTGCTGATTTTTGAGAAAAAAGTCAATTTTGCCCCAAAATTGCTATTTGAAGCATATCTTGAGACGTATTTGAGCATTTAATGCAAAATTTTGCAGAAACTTACCTGACACTGAAAAAGTTCAAGGTATATCACTTTTGTAGGAAAGAGAGTGAAATTTGCTGATTTTTTACAAAAAAAAAAAACCAATTTTACCCCAAAATTTGTATTTCCAGCATATCTTGAGAACTATTAGATCAATTAACTTACAGTTTTGTAACTACTTACCTGAGAACATATTGTTCGACATAATATTACTGTAATGGTAAATTGAGTCAAGTTTGGTGACATTTTGAGAAGAAAAGCCAATTTTGCCCCAAAATTGCTATTTCCAGCATATCTTGAGATGTATTTGAGCATTTAGTGCAAAATTTTGCAAAACCTTACCGGAGAATGAAATATTCAAGGTATATCACTTTTGTAGTAAAGAGAGTGAAAAACATCAGTGCCAGGATAGGCACTTGGTGACATGTGGTTGCAGTAAACTATTACAAATTCCCATGTGCAGGCCCTGTATTGAAATCAATGCATGTTGGTGATGAGATATGCAACTCTGTGTATTGCCCTCTTGTTTATCATTGTTTTACCTTTCACTCGTTCCCTGTGAGTAACTCACGCTATATTGACTCTCCGTAACAACGCTAGATCTTCATATGTGTTCATATACATTTGTCCTAAAAAGTCTCAAAGAGACTGATTGAGTTTAAATACCAATAAGTTAGTGATGATTTCAAAGGGTGTAAATACATTGCAATACTTGTAATGGGCATAGTCACATTTTCGCATCCAGTGGTAACAAAAACTGTCAATATGTTCGAATTTTTGTCCTTTGCACTGGTCGTGTGTATAAGAATAATTAATATAAAAAGTGTCGGGTCATGAATTTTCAGACACGGAATTCAATCCTAAATTACTCACTTATTAATGTTCATTTGTATGTGACACATGGGGATTCCCTTATTTTGAAAACTTGTCATTAGTATGTGAAGGAAAATTGACAGATTCAAGACGATGAAGTGAATTTCAAGTAACAACTCAATAAGCTTCTTCAAGCAATCTCAACTCGTTCTCTTGAACTTCAATTGAACTTAAATCTGATGGGATAAATCACTGAAATATCTGCATCTGTTTTAAGGCATTCTCGATACCAGGGGTGTGTTCACCTACACAGTTTGGCCGAAACGATCAGGAAGCACCGACATAGCGCAATCTCCTAAGAACAACATCGGTGTTGTATGGTCTCCTGGTTGTCGCACCATTAACTGGTGGAAAGGAAAGGTACGCAACGTAAACAAAGGGCCTAGACTAATGCTCAAGACTACTGATGACGCCGGTATATATACTTTAAAAAGAGGAAAAAGGGGAAGAAGGGGTTACTTTGTTAGCATCCATGTTATTGCTGCGAGTAAGTAAAGCAACTACAGAACTGACGTATCTTTCGAAGCAAAAATCATATAGTCAATTATGTACACAGGGAATGTGTGTTCAAGGGCAAGGTATTACAACAGGGCCTAGCCCTGTTTCAACACTGATTTGTCATATACGTTTGAATAATGACCTGGAAGGCTAGAGCCTTTCTCATACTATGTCATTACTAGCTAACTAGAAAGTTTATTAAATTGGTGTTGATGGAACTGTATAAGTACTTAATACTTGGCCTGAGGTAAAAGCTGACATTTAAGATAGAACTACGAAAACTGTAAGTTATGTGCTAATGAGAGAGGCTTGAACTTTATCTAATTGTCCACCATTTAAGGTTTATTATTCAATATGATGTTGTAAAATTTATTGAAGAACAAACTTTTGCGTAGGATTTTAATTTCCAAACGTGTTCTATGACGTCCTTGATTGTCTACATATGCAAGTTGCATGACCTTCACCTACGCTGATGGAAGAATTTTGCTCTGAATGCGATTCACATTGATTTCGTAACATGTTTAGTGATTCGTGTATACAATCATCTTATATCGTCTTTATCGTGTACCTATATACAATACCCATGTACATCACGATTGTAGTCTTAAATGTCAAGCATGATTTTCTTGGATAACGGATGATTTCCTTGTGTTTTTGTCATAGCATGTGACGTCACCGATTACTGGGATGGGACAAACTGTGTTTCCCGGACTGTCACTGAGTGTGAGAACGGAGGAGTATTGAAAAACACAGCCGATGAATGTCTTTGTCCTCCATTTTTCGCTGGCGATGACTGCACTACTGGTGAGTCCAATAAATGCAAGGGGGGATATTGACAGAATACATTCAGATAAAATAACCCAGATCGACGAAAAGAAAATAGTGTCAAGATCCTAGCAATCTGCATGTAGAACCGAAAATACACAATCCGAGAATCAAATGGGTCCTTTCTCTTGCCAGATACATCTTCCATCCAGCTAATGCATACAGTCGATTATATCCTGCGGCATCCCTACTTTCAGAAGGACGTCTGACCTCGTTTGAGTTCACTTCATTTTAACATATATGCCTCTCATTAAAATTTGAGTAGATAAGAACTTCAATCGACCTACAAAAATCTAATGTAGAAGTAACTGCTCTTACCTAGATGCTCCAAATCAGCACCTCATACACATACGCTGTTATTAGTGTAAATAAGTATAGTGTAAGTTCAAATGGAGACCTTTCCATGTCCACGAACACGGAATGAATCCATCGACGGAGCAACCATAAATACTGGCCGAATGCACATTTGAGTTGAATAAGTAAATGATAGTCACCACATGTTACCGCTGGTTTATTGCGAATAATAATCTGTAATGTTCAAAAGTCCAAGTGCGTTTAGACGGCAGTTCACAAAGCGTTTATAGCTTCGATAAGTGTAAGTTAAGAATGTCCATTCATAAAATGCTACATATAACCAAAACGAAAAGTGAGCACAGAAAGAAAATGGTTAAAGTATACTGTAAAACATAGGCAAATGAAAATTTTATGCAGGCCACAGTAGTTACAAGTTCCCATACCGCTCTAATTCCCCCTAAAAGAATACACCAAGATTTTTTTTAATACACCAAAGATTTTTTTTTAATTTTTGCTCCAGCTATGGTAAAATCCTTACACTTAATGTATGATTAGACAATATAGTTAATCCCTGCCTCTGCAGCACAAGGGGTAAACTGGTGCGAAACGTTATCCTCCAAGCAATCCCTCACTGTGACAAGGGATTATTTACCTTCAATTAAATCAGAGGGTTGTTGTCTGTTTATACAAAGGAAGTGCGCAGAAGCAGTGACTACGTTGAGAGTCTGGTATACATACATATAAATACTAATGCAAATGGCAATTAAGTAGCACAAAGATGACTTTTTTTTTTGCAAGATTTTTCGTTACTGTTAACGCTAAGTTGTTGAGGCTTTTTCTATTTCATTTCAGAGGTTATTGAGCCTAATTTAAAAGCACGAGACTTTACGATCGCTGCTACAGGTGGTAATGCTTTCTTTCGATGCGGCGACTTGAAAGGTGGTGACCCTGAATGTCGAGGATATCTGTTCTGTTACCCGGACTTGTTCGGCTGCAAGTGCGCCTCTGGATTTTGGGGAAATAACTGCGATAAACGTATGCGTTTTAGATTGATCATTACCCAAAGGATGCAATGTATCAATCAGTTTCTCTTCGTTATTATTAATGTGAAAACAAGCATGAAAAATTAATCCCTTATATACTGTAACTTCAGAAATTCATTTTTGTGAAAGTCTATTGATATGTTCTGGTTTAATTGAAGTTTGTAAGACACCTTCTTGAACGTGTTGCTTATCCCGACTGTAATGTTGGTGGTTACCGTGTCTCTTCCATAACAAACGCTTAGGATAGCCATTCAACATAAGAATATTATGAATGTACATTTACTCAGTTAAAGAAATCGAAGAACGAGCAAAGTCGACGAGCACGTTGCCAGACATCCACAGAAGCTATTCTGTTTATATATATATATATATATATATATATATATATATATATATATATATATATATATATATATATATATATATATATATATATATATATATATATATATTGACCTGGCTATGTGCTTCACTGCCTCAATAGCCTCTGTTTCTTTTTTCAACAGCATGTCGAAAAGGCAAGTGGGGTATCGGTTGTTCACTGACCTGCCCCGGACGTCAGGACTGTGACCACATTTTTGGACCTGAGCCAAGGACACCGTAACATTTGTTTCGAGGAATAAAATTCTTAAAATTTGTAGAAGAAAAGATGATAATTCACTTTCAACGGGTGATATTTTCACAGTCCATATTAA